>KQ030668.1:24099-40399 GCA_000956045.1 Hirsutella minnesotensis 3608
GACCTTTGCGCAAAGTTGGAGGAGTTCGCGCAGACGACCTGCACCGTCACTTTCAGTCCCGGCCGAGGCGCTGCAGCCCAACAGACGGAAGTCGTGAGTGCTCATCAAGGGAGGGGCCGCGCTGCGGGCGAGGCGATCACGTCCACGATGCGCCCCCCGCGAGCGACGAGCCCGCAAGATGCCCCGACCCCATCAGAGAAGCAGCGACAGGAGCATGTACGAGCGGGCCAGGGAAAGGCCCTGGATAAAGCACGTAGCGTGGCGACTGGCCGACGCCAGCCCCCTAGCTTCAAGCTCCCCCGTTCCATCAATTCTGTACAGGACCTGATGCATCTGTGGCGGCAGGGCTGGGGCGAAATGCCGTCTGTGGATTTCCTCGAGCGCGACTGGGGGACTCGCTGGGCCGCCAGCGGAGAAGAACTACTTTTCTACGCGCAAGACCATCGTCGATGAGGTCCGCAGACGGGTCCAGTTGGACGGCTTGGCGGAGGATGTCGTGGCGCGTCAGATGGACGGGGAACGGGGCTCCAGCTCGTTGGACAGGCTGTTCAAAGCCATCCGAAGAGGCAAGAGAGGTGAAGGAGGGATGCGGGCGCGTGCGACCGTTTAGAATGTGATCAGTAGCGAAGAAGCCACAAGGCAACGAATTTGCACACCCGTCTAGTCGTAATGTGTAAGCCCCTGGCGGCGAAGATGGCCCAGACCATCATCAGGAGGCTGCGTCGCTCCATTTAGCGACAGTGGGACAGCGCAAAGTACCTCGCCAAAGGTCGCCATAGATTCAGTGCATCGAGCTTCAAACCATGACAGCGTCACAGCTGACCGACTAGGAGACTCGACCGGAACTCATCATTGATCGTACGGTCTTTGAATATGCTTGACAGTCCGTTTTCGTCGCCATCGGCCGCTCATTCCGCTCTTCACGGCGCCCCGAAGTTGACATCAACTCGGCGGAGGTGATGTCAAGGGCAGCGCGTAATCGGCGGTAATCTGCGGGTGTTATGCGGGGTAATCCGCTGACCGCCCACCAAAAGCAGACCTGTGACATCCACTTGATGCCAAGGTCTCGTCCCCTTGGAAATCTTGTATCCCGTGCCACGACTTCAGGCATTCCAAGGCTTCAATTAGATCGCTACCGAGCCGATTCCGGCGATCTGTGATCGTAATCTTCGCTCCGGAGAAAAGTCGTTCGGGCTCGGCAGACATGGCAGGGATCGACAAAATATCGATGACCATTTTACTTAAGTTTGGAAGGCTTTTCTGCTGTGTCTCCTCTAGCCACCAAGCAAGAGCAGTCGAGAAGCCATAGGCCCGTTCTGTAACGGGCAAGCCGCCGTGCTTCTAGAATCTTCCATTGGCTTGAAGCTGCGAGATATAAACCGCTGTCATGCTCTCATGTAACTAGCGGATTCCCTCTCTTTCTTCTCTATCTTGATAGTAAACAGCATAGGGACTAGTTATGTGAAGGAATCTCGTGACTGCACGTTTGATGAATGTCTCACCTTAAATTCGTGTAAAATAGCTTCAGTGAGAGTTTTCCCTATGAATCTCTCCTTTTGTCCTTGTGAACAATCACTTCACCCAAGTCGCACTCGACCTTGCTCGTGCCTTGTACTGTCACAAACACAAGGTGAAGATATCCTCGAGCCTTTTGAAGACGAGTATCAACACTGGATCTCGAACCATGAGAGTGGTGATGGCCAAGTTCGTGACAGTGATCGGAATGGTCTGGTCTGGTCTGGTCTGGGGGGTCAGACCAGACCCCAAGTCCGCCGACGAGGATCTATCGGAATGTCTCCGGACAGTCAGGTTCGGACAGTCAATTGACAAGGATTATTACGCTAAACAAGGATCCGGATTGATCGCGTCTGCGCTACCGTCAGAATTGGACAAAAGTACTTTTTTCTCAATCTATGATTGAACCAACTGCTATACAATCTTGGGTGGGTTCCTGCTGCAGCTCCAACTGCGTCTCATCCTGCTTGAGAACCTTCCTCCTTTTGCGCCGCGGCTCAGGGTCCTCATTCTCGGTATTCTTGAACGGCCTTTTGACACCGTTCTCGGCAGCCATAGCCGCCATCTCCGTGACCTTGACAGTCGGTTTCCGACTGCGTTTCGTTCCGTCCACAGGTTGGCGAGCATCAGCCAGAACAGGAGGCGTAGTCAATATTGGTTGGTGGAGCCGCGAGCTTCCTGTCGTAATCTTGAGGATGCGTGATCCTCTCTATCGGCATCACGCTCTGCAGCTTCAGGACCAGTCATAAAGCGCCTTTTAGTGCTACCATGAGACTTGAACTCTTCCAGCTCGGGAATTTGCAAAGCGGAAGGCAATTCTGGAGGCAGGAGATTTCTTGACTGGGCATGCCTTTGGAAATTTGCGATCAGACGTTCATTTTGTAGACGAAAGAGTCGCGAGAACTCCTCGGCCTGTTGGCCACTCAGGGCCGCCTGAGCCTGGACTACTTCCAAACCTGATTGCAGGGCAGGATCATGTTCCGACCGCCGTCTCGGTACCGGTCTCCTGGCATGTCTGCGCTTGTAGGCGCTGCATCTCCATACGACATGGTCCAGTGACAAACCACTGCAGGACCGTCGAGGAGCCAGCGCGGGTGAAGGAGGCTGAGTGGGATAGACCAAGATTTGACGACGATTTCGTACAGCCAGTGTCGACAGGGGAGGCTAAACCTAGATGGAAGTTCACAAGAGAAGGGACATCCTGGCTGGCTGGAAGCGCTCAAAGTCTCACGCTCCTTCTGCAGCTCGGTGCCCCGCATCCACCTCAGAGCCTTTGCTGCCTCCCACTCTGGAGCCAATTTGCCGACGACATAGTGCGGAACCTTCCCGATAAGATGACGAAACGCAGGTCGATCCAGAAGCCTTGGAACGTCTATCCTGCTTCGATTTCCGTCGTCGGTGATCTTCTGGTTTAATTTCTTCAGGCTGTGAGCAAGTTTTTGACAAGCGACCTGCAGAGGGAGCTGCCTGTTGAGTGATGCTTTCACCACAACGTGGTAGCTTTCGTTTCGCTGAGTAGTGTTGCATCCCAGGTTTGGGTAATGCCTTGTATGTGCTCGAGCAAATTGCTTCTCTTTTTCTTTCCAGTTGTTCTCGACGTAAAGGCGTTCTGGCTCTCGCATTTCTGCAAGCAGCTTATGTCGTCCCTTTCCGAGCTGCTCCTCGTCAGGCGCTTGTATGTACTCCCAGATAAGTCGCAGTAGGTCTTCTCTTCTCTCCTTCGTGTATCTCCCCGAATCTAGCAGCCGCTTCTTTATGCTCTCTGCGGCATGCCATTCGCAGAGCTGCAGAATTTGTTGATCTCCACGCTGAGAGCCTTGATCAGCCCTCGCTTGAGACAACGCCATTGCGGCCGTGAGCCCTTTGCTCTGATCCCCAAGCACGACTCGAGGCGGTGGGCAGTCGTACCAAATCAACTCTGCCAATTGAGCATTTACAAACTCGAAGGCCTCGGCTGACTCGGATTTGAGGAAGGCGAAAGCCAGGGGAAACGTCCTTCCCGTGTTTGTGATCCCCACCATGACGGATAGAGGTAAGTGAAGTGAGTTGGTATTGAACGTTGCATCGGTTTGCATCAGGAACCCACTGAGGAATCTTCTCCCCAAGCGAATCTGCTCGGAAGAGCAGAAGAAGAGGTGCTCCAGAACCCTTGCTGTGCGCCGGCCTTGGTCATCAAGAAGGTACTTGAAGAAGCAACGAACCCGGAAGTCTTCAAACTCCAAACACGTCAACAAGAGGTCTAGCGCTTCCTGATTGCTGCGTCTTCCTTCGGAATGGCTCAGGTTGTAGAACTCCTTTGCTGAGAGATGGCTGCCTAAACCGTGATGGTCGAATATTAGGCTTGACTCAGCGGCCGAAAGACCTGCAGTCCTGTGCGCCAGGGCCATCTCAACGGCTGCAGTCCGTTCTGGAATGCGTGTTCTGTGGCACACATAGAAGAAGGGACTCTGGAGGGGTTGATGCGTGTGGTATGCGTACGTGAAACCTACAACCTAGCCCTTTCGCTCCTCGACTCCCCCACCAGCTCTCCGAATAGTCTTGTAGGAGACATAAAGGCTGTACGGACAGTCTTTCGCTTTGATGTAGGTGAGCTCTTTCTTTCTGCTCCCACTCTCCGTGACGTGGTCAGGCAGTTTCCGTGTGTTTCGCGTTCCTTTGCCGTGATGAATGCAATGCACCCGAAGGCGGTCCCGTGCCCTGCTGGCAATGACGAGAGCAAACCCCTGAGTGAAGGCGTAATCTTGGAACCAGCGAAGAGCCTCTTCGGGACTGCTCACTTCATCACCAGTACTGGGAGCACGAAGATGTCCACAACGGCACAGTTATCATGACCTACACAACTAGGTCTTTCTTCTCGTTTGAATCTGGATGGATCATTGCTATGCTTCTCATAGCAAAAGAAAGATTGCCAGTGTGGGAATTGTAGCATTCAATTTACCCATCTAGATAGGCCACGTGCGCTGTCACGCAGTGATCGGAATGGTCTGGTCTGGTCTGGTCTGGGGGGTCAGACCAGACCAGACCAAGTCACTTTGGTCGGACCGGTTGGTCGGACCGGTCCGACCACGAGACCAACAAGGATGGGACCATATAAGGCAAGAGTAAATGCAATAACTTATGTAGCTAATCACCGATCGCACTCAAAAGCTGCCTCTATTGTCTATACCCAGTCTTCGCCGTCGCTGTCATCTTCTACACTCGGCTCTCCAAACCAGGCCCGGAGACACTCGCATGCCTCGATAATATCGGCCTTCAGCCTGCCCCTGCGGTCAACCACGGTTAGCTTGGCGCTACTGAACAGGCGTTCACACTCATCCGACATAGGTGAGATGGCAAAAAGGTCCAGTGCAAAGCGGGCGAGGTCTCTTTGGGAGTCGTAACTCGTAACGGGAAAGCCAGTACGCAATGGCATCGTCGCATCCTGCCTCATCGTCATGGAGTCGGTCGGTAGCAATGTATTGCTCGTATAAATCAGTTGCAGAAACTGGACCGTCAATTCGGATGCGCTTATGCTCCCGCTGACGATCAAACGCAGGATCCGGGTCTCTCTCTGCGGGTTTTGGAGGGAGAACCATCTCAACGGGATATTTTCCCTTGTACTCCGTTTTCCAAAGCCCTTTCACGGCCAGCTGCGCGCTATCGAACCACCTCCTCTTCTCCTCATCGCCTGGAAGAACCCATTCTTGTCTGAACCATGCCCATTTCCTGTATGGGTCAAGAACTTGAGCCGCAAAGTATGCAGGCGGAAGGTCGGTATCTTCGGGGAATCGATTTCTCCAGTTCAATTGCTGATTGTTGTAGTATTCGGCGCATTTTGACCAGGCGGCGTCCGCACAGTCTTGTAGGTACTCCCATGTGAAATTGTTATCATCGTCCGCGTGGATGTCAAAGTAGTGATCCTTCGTCTCGCTTATTTCTCGAAGGAGGCAATCCAAGGTTGAGAACCAGTCAGCAAGCGACGTTTTCTTGCCTTCGGTGAGCAATGTTGCGGCGTAGAAGTCTTTGAGAGCCAATTCGATCTTTTCGAGTTCAAACCAGTGCTGTCTGTCCAACTTGAAGTTTGCAATTCCATGAGAGCCTTTTGCAGGGACATGACGGGCTGAGAAGAGCTCCAGACGTTCTCGAACGTTCAGTGCACGAGTAATGGAATGAAACCAGGAGTTCCACCGCGTCGAGTTATTCTGGATCAATTCGAGTCCATCAAATGCGGAGAGGTCACCGCCGACCACGATTGTGGCAAACTCCTCACGACGCTGTGGGGTGAGCCTGATGTATCGCACTAGGTTGTGAAGTCGACCCAAACATCCAAACCTCCTCCACAGCTCCTCTACCTTTGCATAGTCTCCTCGTAAGTGATGCTTCTCAAGCTTCGCAAGATATTTATCACAGTTCCGACCCATCAGGAACGCCTGACAACAGAGATTGATGATATGGCCCAGGCAGCGTAGTCGTCGATGGCGGCGCTGTTTAGAGTTCATCCACGGGCAGAGCTGCTTGAGTATAAACTCAACAGCGGTGTCGTTTGACGAGGCGTTATCTAGCATGAAATATCCAATCAAATCTCCGCCGATATTGTATTCTTGAAGTATCTCAACAACGATTGATCCGACATTTTCGCCAGTGTGTTCGCCGTAGACACGTCGCATGCCTAGCACGGTAGACCTTCGCTTACCAGTAGCGTCAATCCACATGGCGACGACGCCCAGGATAGCGTAAGGGTTTGGCGAAGTCCAGAGATCGAAAGATATAGAGACTCTGCTGCGCGCTTGATGGAGTTCCTCCATGAGCTGTTGCTTCTTCGATTCAAATGCAGTCATTATCCAGCTCCGAATGGTCCGCGCTGCCTTTGGTAGGTGGTTCATCAGCGCAGGGCTCAGGAAGAAGAGAAGTTCACGAAAATGCCGATTCTCCAATTGAAAGAAAGCAATATGGCAGCATACAATCCAACGGATCAGAAGTTCTTTGAACTTTTCCATGGATTCCTTCCAGAAGAAGGCACTGGAAGCCGCCGCATCCTTCTGTTGATCAAGCACCGACTTCTGTGCAGAACCTTTTCTCCTCACCCCAGTCTGGCAATCAATCTGATGCTTCTGCTCAAGATGATTTCTGGCTCGAGAGGTCCCATTGATGACAAACAACTCCTGCTTGTATTTTCCGGCTACACATTCATGGCAGTAGTATACTTCCTTCTTGTCACTACATCGAATGTACTGGAGACCGTACTTCCAGATGTGTGAGGAACCAAGGCGACATCCTTTGTTTGCGACTGTTTCGCGCTTGACGTATGTGATGCGATCCTGTACAAACTCATCCGGAGCTGTGGGATATTGAGCAGAGAAAGTATACGGGGTAGGGTTGCTTGATGGCGTCGAGGCGGGCGATGTAGGAGTTGGTGAAGGGGTAGCGATAGGAGACGCTGTAAAAGAGGCCGACATCACCGCCGACTGGTCAGTCGACCTTACGTCTGCGGAGTAAAAACATATAAATTTGTTGCTGCACACAATGCCAGGCAGCTATCGTCAGTTTTACTACCGCCCACAGGAGAGACTGCCAATTGATTACCCCTTTTCCTGTAAAGAAGACGGGAAGAAAAAGAAAAACGTCGTTTCAAATCATCTTCTTACTCTCAGCTTGATCTATTAATAGCAGTTATTGGTCGGACCGGTCGGACCGGTCCGACCATGGTCTCGAGAAATCATCAAACCAGACCAAGTCTTGGCGGTCTAGACCAGACCAAGACCAAGACAGACCAGACCATTCCGATCACTGCGCCGATTGGATGACAGTCTGCTTGGTGCACGGTCTGTGTTCGTTGGCCTGCGTATCGGGCTGGGCCGTGGGTGTGGACTTGGCTGATGGCGAGCAATAACGCCACCAAATGAGTGTCTCACAGGCTGCCCCAAATTGGGCAGGCATGACGACTCACCACTGCAGCGGGCCTATCCCTGTCACGACGGAGCCCCTGGCCCGCCTGCTACAGGGCGTTTTGGTGCCGGGCTGCAGGGCAGTTACAGCGGGCCTGTAAAGAAGACGGGAAGAAAAAGAAAAACGTCGTTTCAAATCATCTTCTTACTCTCAGCTTGATCTATTAGTAGCAGTTATTGGTCGGACCGGTCCGACCGGTCCGACCATGGTCTCGAGAAATCATCAAACCAGACCAAGTCTTGGCGGTCTAGACCAGACCAAGACCAAGACAGACCAGACCATTCCGATCACTGGTTCGTGATCCTCTTGCTTATTGGCACGAGAAACGGTTCAAGTATCCACGTCTGTCGCGCATGGCTCTTGATTTCCTTACGATCCAGCCAATGTCCGCTGAGTGTGAACGCCTTTTTTCAGCATCAGGGCGGATGGTAACACACTTGCTGTCAGAGGTTTCCTCGGCACTAGCTGCCTGCGGCGCCGCCGACTCCGAAAAGCGTGACTGCGGGTTATCAGGGTTTTGATCAGGCTGATCATGCACTCTGGTGCCCTGCGCCTGCCGCTTTTGCTGCGCAGAAAGCTGGGCGCCCCTTTGACGAGACTCTTCTCCTCCTGGGTCAGGCGCCGGGTCATGCCGTGCAAGCGCCTCACGTCCCAGTGGCTGTATTGCTCGAGTGTCGAGCGGTCCGGCGGCCAGTCCTGGACATTGGCACCAGCCGCGCCTGGCGCTAAGGCAAGGGAGGGTTCTGTCTGCAGGCGGGACTTGAACGATGTAGGAGTCGGGACTCGGGAGCGGTCCGGCCCCTAGCCTAGCCGCCCATATGAGATCCGATCATGCAAGGGTGGGGCAAGAATCACAAGAATCACGGGCAAAGACGCAGCAGCGACCAAGATTCGACGCAGGCAGAGTATGGAAGCCTGAGGGCTGTCGTGACTCCTTCTCGCTCTGTGTATCGCAGGGGACGCTTCCACGAAAGGGCATCTTCCTCTTCTTGGGATGAGACCTGCACATCAATGTGTTCTCGTACGTTCTGCTGGAGAATGGAACAGTAGCCTCGGCGCAGTGTCGTACATCAAGCCTGTTTAGAAGGTTATATTCATGAGGTGGCGATATTACTACGTAACTCCGCTGTGGCCTGCTAGGCAACAGCTACTGCGTAATCATGCGATGAACCTTCCATTTGTGTATAAAGAGCTGCACAATTCCGTGCGTTCATTCACTCGCTTCTTGTTCTTTAGATAATTCTCGTCAATTCGGCTGATGCCATTCAGATTGCTTTGCCCAACTGCCGTCATCGTGCCAGGTGTGGGACATAACTGTCTGACACGCAGGCTATCAAAACGAGCCGGATCTCCACACCTTGCTACACGAGCAGTCCAATTTGGCTAGTTCCTTATCGTGCACCGTATCCGTGCCCAATGTTCTCGGAGTTCCAGCGCTTGCGTAGTAGATATGAAAGTGAATCCAAGCTGATTCAGTCAGGAAATTCCAGACATTGATGATCGGAGATGGTATCTACTTGCCTTATCTGCGTCTTCGTTGGTGCATATACGCGGTGCACGCATCACATGGTCCGTGATTGCAAGGGTTGATGATATTGCCAGTTTCCGGATTGATGACACGGGCGAAGACGCATCGTCCGTAGCGGTTAGGGCCATTCCCACACATACAGCAGGTCCAAGTACCACCGAGTTGGAAGTGGCGGCAGCTGCGCTTTCCGCACAAGGAGTCTTGCTGATCAGATCGCGTGTGGGATCGAGAGCCACACATGACAAGTTTGCCGGTTGTGCGGGATACCCGGGCATCGGGGCAGTGGACAATTTCGCGACTGGTATGACGGCCACAGCGATGGATGATTGTAGTGTTATGGCACATTTTGGACCAAATATTATTTCGGGATAGGCAAGGGGAGTCGGGCAGAGAGTAAAACTTTCGTATGCTGGTGGCATTGCTCATCAAACAATAGTTTGATCTATCTTATATATGATGGGATAAAAAATAGATTGCGGGACAAACCATTGGCTTCTCACGATCTCGGTCGCTGTCGCGTTAGGCGCCATCTACGAAGTACAATAACTCTACGGAGTACTTCGTACAAATAGAACGACAGCCTACTGATACTCGGAGCTTTAGTCCACATCAGTCTATTCCGCCCCTGCCACGGCGCTAGCTCGTTCAACCACTAGCGTCGTGTTACCTCCGAGGTGGCCATTAACTGGATGCCAGGCACCCCCCGGCGGGCGCAGACCTTCTAGCCGCGCGCTTTAAGCCGCCGGTCCACAGCTCTGCCGTATTCTGAATCAGAAAGCGCGGGCACCAACATGGCTTCCCCTCAATTCACATGGCCGCTGCCTTCACGACCTAAGCCGTTCCTCCTCTTCAGCGACCCATCGGAAGCCGACAAACCCGAACTCCCAAAGTCTTCTAACCCTTCTTTGTGATTTCAGAGAGAATACACGTACAATGGACGAAATGGGTGAGCTGTGCAGGGTCGCCGTCCTTCAGATCCATGGGGGTGATGGGGATGGTGCAGACATCATTTTCAACTTCAATGGCCAGCGAATCGCCGTATCCATCTTTCCCAGCTCTTCAACCCGTGATCGAAATCAGCCCTCGACCCAAGACCGCCTCATCCATCTTCTGGGTCGCGCTGCCTCCGACGACGTGGACGACGACGAGTACGAGGAGCTTGAGGACCAGATACTGGGAGTTATTTTGGATGCCGGCAGGCCAATCTTCAAAGCTGAAGCGAAGCTGCGCATGAAGCTTAATTCAGCACGAGATCTACATTCTACCATTTACCCCGCGACACTCCATTTCCAGCTTCTGGACACTTGCGGCAAGGCTGTCATTGTCCCTATCGAACCAAACGAGGCTTATACCCTTCCTGCGTGGGAGTCAGGCTATGATAGCGCCGAGGACGACGAGTTAGGCATCGACACTACCCTTCCTTGCTACTCGACGAAGGCAATCCTCACCGTGGAGATGTTCGCACAAGGCGGTGGGCACGCTGCTAGTCGGGTCCTGGTTGATGGCAACGATATGTTCTGCAAGGCTCTCGGAGGTACAGGAGGATTGATTGGCACGAGCGTTGGGCGAGAGCTAGAATGCCTACAGGAAGTACGCAAGTTTCCACCACCTGAGCGCGACACTTTAATACGGATCCCGCAGCTTCTGGGCTATGTCCGGCACACAGATACGGACCGCGTTGTCGGGTTCCTTCGGGAATGGGTCCCGGGACGTCGACTCAGGGATATGGACGTTCCTGCGACGCCAGTTCAGCGGAGGCAAAAGTGGATTAGGCAGATCCGCGAGGCAGTTCACGCCTTGCACGCCAGAGGGATAATATGGGGGGATGGGAAGGCCAGCAACGTTGTTATCGACGAACGAGACGATGCTTGGCTGATTGACTTTGGGGGTGGCCGGACCGATGGCTGGGTGGATGCAGAGATGGCGGACACGGTGGAAGGAGATGAACAGGCTATCAGCAAGATCGGAGAGTTTTTGGAAGTTCATCAAGTTTGAGCCCTGACTGAACATTCTATCCAAGTAAGCACTATCGCAAATTACCATCGCCCTGCTGCATAGATGTTGAAGCTGTTGACTCCATCTTGCACCTGATTCCGCCCTTCAGAGACGAGCATCTCACTCCGTCATCCGTACACCCGCCACTACCTGATAACAGCGTTCTGGGGACAGCACGGGGACCCTCCAGCGCCTCGGCCCTTGAAGCTTTTATAGAAGTACTACTTTCATGGGCGGGTTTAAGCCAGCTGATTGAACACCGAGCGCACTAGGCCGGTCCCCTCACCATGAGGAGGGCCAGACTGAACACAAGGCACATAGCAGCAAGTCTACGACAACGGGCGAGGATGACGCGACCTTGGTTATCGTGGGGCGGAGCACGAGTAGAGCGAGCAATGCTCCGCTGGCAAAGCTGCAGGAAAAGTACCCCACAGAAAGCGAGTGCAGCGAGCGAACGCCGAAGACAGACGGCACTGTGCTTAGGGAAGCCACGCTTGCAACAGTGGATTGGGGGGACAGAGCCCCCAAACAGTAGATGGAAATGACGTGAGTGGCACGCTTGTCCGCACAATCAAGATAGCCTGAGCACCCGCTGTCTTCCTTCCTCCTCTTTGCTCCTACAGTTCCAGTGAAGGAGATATCTGGAGTAGCCTTGCGCGCATCAGCGTCACCTGGCTGGCTATCCTCTGCTGGCAGAGACGAGCCAAGATCAGACTCTGACAGACCATGGCTCTTCAAGCTCTGTGACGGTCCAGTCTCTGCAAGTGAGGGCACATTGAAATACAGGTCGGATGGCAATTGGTCGATAGCCGAGCAGATCTTCTTTCACCCGCTATCCAGCATTTCATCGGCTCAAAGGCGCTCATGATAAACCTGTTGCCCGTCAGCGGGACGTCCAGGCGTGGGGAGAAAGCTGTCCTGCGATCAGATCAGCAAGTAGTTGTAGGGGCCTTGCAGCCCTCGATGACCTCGACAGACGCTTAGTCACGAGACTATAACGGCTCTCGAGGCCAACGCTTATGAGAGAAGGAATTAAGAAGAAAAGGCAGGGTCAGAGAAGAGAATGGTGATCGCCTAGTGGCGTGGGCAGATCCCTCCGAAGAAGGAGCTCGTTTTCGCCAGCCTGACGAATTTGTCAAAGTCCTTGCCGATTGCGCGGTTAATGGCTGCAGGCGGCGAAGGAGCAAGCCGCATACGATGCCGTGGCGGAACCTTTCTGCAGTAAAAGATGTGTGTCGGCTCTTTTCATCGTCCGCACGAGCATGCCAGTTGCGCATCGTCGTGGTTCAACCTTTCATGATAGTCAGCGGAATCTCCATGGTGGGTTCTTGCCGCAAGCAAGTAGTGGAGTAGAGGCCGGGAAAGCGCGAATTCTGGCGGGCAGCCATTAGTAGCCTTAAGACCTAGGTCTTTATTCGCTCGGGCGCAGAGGTTTCCCACCAGGCTTCGAAAGCCTCTTTTGGCTGCTGTCGCATGATTCTACGCAGGTATGCCAACGTTGGAGGGGCGTCGGCGGGTTCTGGCAGGGACGCTCCTGCCTTTGCCAGAGCATCTGCCTCTTCGTTACCTGCGATGTCAGCATGGCCGGGGATCCAAAGGATCTCTATGGTTGAACCTGTGTGTGTGTGTAAAATACTTAACGGTCTGGGAATCCCTAAGAAGGGCAAAGGACGTGCTAGGCTAGCTATCCGTATACTAATATACAGGCGTCGCACTTGCTGGAGGCGGGTCCTAGGGGCTTGCGGCAGTTTGACCGACCAAACCCGTCGGGCCCACGCCAGGGCGCGCCTTGCACCATCTAGCATTTCTACCATCATAATCTCAAGCCCGTCTCCCGTCAGCGGGATCGAGGCGGGGTGAAGTGAAAAAGGGGAGGGGAAGGTGAAGGGAAGTAAGTGGTCGGGGCTCCGTAGCAGCTTCTTTTTATAGAGGTTATTCCCTCTTGAAGAACGTCCGCGGTAGTCGATGACTACGTACGGCGCGCTCCTCCTCTTTTCCAGCCAAAGAACTTCTTGTAGAGAGCCTGCTCTCAACAGAGTCTCTCGCGCGCGCAACAGGCGCAAATGCCCTTGAGCCAAAAGGGCTGAGCGCGCGCGGCGTCGAGGAAAAAGGGCGAGCTATGGTGCGCCGTACGGTCGATAGGGAAAGACCTCGTGCTGCTGGTGCCGGTGCTAGGTAAAAGCTGCTGCGAGAGGCATAGGCTCAGATGCCGTCCCGCAGCCCGGGCTTCTTGTCGGGGGGTTTTCTCTTCCAAAGGGTAGCTGGACTCTCAAAATCATCCTTTGTGCCCGCCTGTTAGGCTAGGCCGAGAAATAACCCGGGTGGCCCTGCAAAAAGTCCAGCTTCCAATAACAGCCGCAGGGAAGGGAAAAAATTTACAGGGGAGAGTTGTACTCCGTACCTATGTATGTATGTATGTGTATTTTCCGTCCAGTGGCCTCAGGCCACTCAGGTCCCCTAGCGGGGCACAGGACGTGTTAGGCTAGTGGCTAAATTTGCTACGTGAGACTACGTAAACAGAACACTATCTAACATGGCATCAGCTCAAAGGCGCTCACAGTCTACTCTGTTACCCGTCAGCGGGTTGTGCAGGTGATGCTGTCTACTGGACCAGATTGGTCCATGGTGCGGGCTGCGGTGGCAGCCGGGAGAGGCTTGCGCGGGCAGAAGGTGTCAACTCCACCTTCCGCCTGTCGCCGCCGGAGAAGAAAGAAAGGAAAGGGAGCACGACAGTGCTGTGATGGATAATTTCATCTAGTGATGCGGGCAGATCTTCTCGAAGAAGGAGCTTGCCTTCGCCAGCTTGACGAATTTGTCGAAATCTCTACCTATTGCCCGGTTGATCGCTTCGGTCGGTGAGGGTGCCAGTCTCATTCGACAACGCGGCTGAATCTTCCGACAATAGAAGAGATGCGTCGGCGCCTTGCGCCGACCGCAAGAGCACGTGATACAAGCGTCGTCGTGTTGGAATCTTTCGTGGTAATCAGCAAAGTCACCGTGGTGAGTCCTCGCGGCCAGGAGGTGGTGAAGCATTGTTCTTGGGAGACCTAGCTCCGGAGGACAGCCAGAAGGGAATTTGAGGGTCAGACTCTGATACTTATCGGGCGCTGAAGCATCCCACCAGGCTTGCACTGCGATTCTAGACCGCTGTCTAGCCGTCTTTCGCAAGAAGGCCAGTGTTGGGACTGCGTCTGCGGGTTCGGGCTGGGCGCATCCCGTCTTCGCCAGGATGTCGGCTTGTTCATTTCCTGGAATCTCGGTGTGTCCGGGTATCCAGCGGACTTCAGTCTTTCCGTGCGTTCTCGCCAGGGCCTGAAAGGTCCGAAAGACCCGTTGCGACGAGTCTGAAGGCTTGCCTCGTAGGCATTTGGCGGCTGCGATGTTGTCGAGGCATACCACTATTCGCTGTCTGGCAGACGAAGGGAGCCTGAGAGCGGCTTTGAGGCCTTCCAGCGCTCCTTTGGCCTCCGCATCGAATACCTCTGCTGGACCGAGGCGTCCAGCCCCTTGGCGGGGTGAATGTCCGTTCTGGTGTACAGTGAAGCCATAACCGGCTGCACCGCTAGGGGACAGCGAGCCGTCTGAGTACACGATGAGCGTGGACGGCGGGATGGATTGTAGCCAGTCGAGGAAGTCTTTGGCTGAGTCTTTCTTGGATGCGATCTGTAGTGGCTGTGGTGCTTCGCTGTTGTACTTACGTGGGACCAGTACAGGGCGCTGGCAATTTGCCAGCAATTTGTTCGTTCTCCTCAGCCGAGTCGGAAAGGCCTTTGGCGAAAGCTGGTATTTAAGCTTGACACACTTGATGATGGGCCGAGGCGCAATCTCGGCGGTACGTTTGGCGAGAGGATGTGCCTGATCCAACGATTTGATGCGAGCAGAGAAGCGGAGTCGCCTTGCCTCCAGTAGTTGGCGGACCGGGGGTATGCCGCTTTCTCGGTGCAAGACAGCGATCGGGGTTGTCTTCCACGTCGGGAGAATCGCTCGGACGGCCTGCACGAGGGCCTTACTCATTTTCCGCAGAAGCTGTTGGATTCGGGACGGTCCTTGCACCGAAGGCTGTCTCCAGCGCGGCGACATCGAGCCTGGGTACCAGGCTTCGACGCCGAAGAGCAGAATCGGTTCGACACAGGCTCTGGCGGCCCGCTGCACAGCACTCGGCAGAGCGCCGCGCCGGGTGTTCCCTAGGCTTCGGAGATGGTTGGCGACCGCTTGGGCCTTGGCTGTCCACTTCTCGACATGGGTCTTGAATGTCAGCTTCCTGTCCAGCCAGAGGCCTAGCCAGCGCATGGCTGTTTCTGGTCGCTTCTCCACGTCACCGTGGCGGACGGGCGGCTTGGTTTCCCGCCTCCTCGGCGAGAAGTGCATGACTTCTGTCTTTTCTGGATCGAATGAGATGCCGTTGGCGGCGCCCCAGTGCACGAGTTCTTGAAGGCATTCCGACGCCATTCGCGATGTTTGCTCAAGCGATTTTCCGACGCAGAGAATGGCGGTGTCATCCGCGTATCCGAACCGTCCTTTGGGATTCCCTAGTCGATAGATCGGTTCGGTGTAGAGCAGAAACAAGATCGGAGACACGGGTGAACCCTGTGGGAGGCCGCACTGCAGTGGCGTTGTCGGTGTCGTGATATCTTGGTATCTGACTCTTGCGGAGCGGCCGCTCATGAACGAGCTTGCCCATCGCGCAAGATTGTCCGGCCAGCCTTGCTCACGGAGCCTCAGGACAAGCCTGTTGCACATGGCGGTGTCGAAGGCTCCTTGGATGTCTGCTGTGACCAACGTGGCCACCCGTCCGCGTGCGAACGCTTCTTCGATGTCATGAATCAGTGCGGCGACCAGGTCAACGGCAGACCGTTTCGGGAGAGCGCCGGCTTGCTGTGGATGGAGGACCGCATAATGGATCGATGCCCACGCTAGACGGCGAGCGATCAGCCGCTCAAGGCCCTTCCCAAGACAGGAGAGCAGAGAAATAGGGCGCCAGGTCGACAGGTTTTTCTTCCCCGGCTTGGGGATCATGACCACTTCTGCTTCTCGAAATACTCCAGGACGATGGCCCACCGTTAGGCATCCCTGATAGAGGCGACGGACGTATCCTCCAATGATGTCCCATACTGCTTGCAGCAGCTTGACCGTGATGTTGTCGGCTCCGGGCGAGGTGTTGCCCGTCTTGATTGTAGCATCTTCTGCTTCTTCCAGTGTGACTTCGTGGGCGAAAGGTATCTTGCGGGCTGGTCGGACCGGGATCCATGGGTCCGCAATGTCATCCGCCGCGGTGCGGCGCTCAAGTGTGCTGCGTCTCAGCGCATTCGCTTTATCCAGTTGGGTCTCGTATACAAC
>KQ030669.1:0-29529 GCA_000956045.1 Hirsutella minnesotensis 3608
TCGTTTCCCGGTCTAACGTCCTCACTATTGTCAGCCGATCCGGCTTGCTCTGGCTGGTCTTTCCGATCGAAGGCGGGTTTGCAATTGCGAAGGACAGCCTTATTGGCATGCCATAGGCAGAGCAATGAGCAAGACGTGGGGAAGGCGGTTGCTACAGCATTTAGACATGCAACACAGCAATCCGTCAGTATGACCGAGGGCATTTTAGCACTATGGTGTTCGTACAGCGACCGCAACCTTTCCAGCGCCCACAAAAAATCGCTTTCGGACTCTCCGTTGAGAAACGCGAACGCGATGCAGAAAGAACGTTGGCAGGCATCTACTCCGACCATATCAAGGGGCATGCCATGCTTGTTCGTCTTGTACGTGCAGTCTAACAAGAGCACGTCTGGATAGGCCCGAAGATACGCTAGTGACTCCGGATGGGCAAACAGAACCGCAGTGACCCTTCCGTCTTGGTCGAACTGAATGCGGCTCCAGAAGCCTTCGTCATCAAGTTGACTGGCGAGCGCATGAATAGAGCTTTGACCCTCGCACACATCTCTCCTTGAGGCAGCAATGCCGTTGTAGATATCCTGCTGCGTGGCAAGAGACTTGCAGTTCTGTCGGATGTAGGTTCGGATGTCTTTTGCAACAATACCTGCGTTGGACAGACGAGAAAGCATCTCGGAATCGTCAATAACCAGCTTGCGATGAGCTGGATGAGCAGAGGGATGTCCGCTTGGTGCATGATTGTGCAGAGAGAATCGTCTGTCAGGGCGATGTCGCACCTGCCAAGAGTGTCTGTCTGCTGATTCTTTGGCTAGTATAGAGAATTCGCAGCCTGTCCCACGGGTCGATGTCTTTCGCTGACGTTCTTTCGATGCACTGGGAGGGCGACACGACCGGTCACAAGCGTACGTCACCGTTTGTCTGCCACTCTTGCTTCTCGTTGACTTTCCCGTGGTGAAAGCGTAGCCCCTTGTCGCTGCCCATGCATTGATTGATTGCAACAACGCATCGCGAGACTCGTACGTGAACTCCGGTGGTAGGCAATCATTGGCGAACGTGTTTGGCCGTTCCATTTCGCGACAATCAGGCCTTTTTTTTTTTGGCCTTCTCTTCTCACTTTGCTTTGTCTCTTTCGGATAAGATCTGCGGCTCTAGATTGTGATTGCTTAGTCATTTTTGCGGTACCCGCGAATTTTTAGATTCGCGGGTACCGTGAGCCTATGCGCTCCCAGCGAAGTCGCCTTGTCCTCCCATAACACAGCAGAGAGCGAAAAGGGCGGCAGAGCGAGGCGTCGAGACAGGGAGATCTACGCTTGAACAGTAGATAGTTTCATTATTCTTTTGAATCCGGGGTAGGCGTGGCTTTTTCGCCGTCATGGCAGAGCCTGAACCGGTGGCTCTGGCGGACGTGGGGGCGGGGCTAGACCCAAGTAGCCCGTCGCCATCGACGCGTCCGACGCGAGGGACGACGCCAAGTGGGCGAGTCCAAGATACGCTACGATCGTTGGAGAGTGCGACAGCAAGGGCTTCTAAGAGAATCACGCTTCGGGCGACACGAGTTGCTTCAGCCGGCAGTGAGGGCGAGAAGGCCAGCGAGGTGAAGCCACGCAGCAATGGCGAGACTGGCAAAGTCATGTTGGCGAGGGTCCTGGACGTGCTGGGGAAAATGGGCGCAGAGATTGGAGAGTTGAAGACCCGAGTATCGGAGCAAAGCGACACGATCCGGAAGTTGTGCGCCACCGTCTATAAGCAAAGCACCATCATTCAGGGACAGGAGGATTTGATCCGCGAATTGGAATCCAAGGTTCAGGAAGCAAGTGCCGAGTCTCGACGCAAGCACGATGAATACCACCAGGAAATGAAAGAGGAACACCAGGATCTCCGGAGAGAAGTTATCGGCGTGAAAGAACAACTGGTTCAGCTGATGCAAAAGCCGAGCGCGGCGGGCGAGGCGACGGAGCCGAGTGGCCATCGAACAACATTTGCGGCCATCGCGCGCTCTCTGCCCGCGAGTCCGCCAACCAGTGTACGCAGCGTATCTGGCCCGACCAAACGGCATGCGGTGAGCGACTCTCTTCATTGCACCATCGACACGTCTCGCGTCAGCGAGTCGGACAAAAACAAAGCGCAGATTGGATCAATTCGTCAGGCTGTCGAGGCGGAGATGAGGGTGAAGAACGGACAAGAGACATGGAGGTGCGCAGCAGTGGTGAGAGAATCCAGGAATGGCGGCCGAGTCAAAATCGTCTGCAGAGACGAAGCCGAGCTTCAGCTGGTCAAGGAGGCCGCACAGAAGACTGCCGTTGAGGGAGCGCGAGTCATGCGAGACCAGCTGTATCCAGTCCGGGTCGACAACGCCAACCGGACGGCGGTCCTCGATACGGAAGGCCAAGTTCTGCCCGGAGCGATCGAGGCCTTGAGTGCCGAGAACAGAGTGACCATAGGAAAAATCTCATGGCTCAGCAAACGGGAATCTGGCAAAGCGTACGGATCGATGGTGGTATACGTCACGAAGAAAAGCGACGCAGAAAGGCTTCTAGAAGGATACTACTTTGACTTGGCGGGAGAGTCAGCCACCACTCACCCTTTCGAGCCCAGAACGGGACCGATTCAGTGTTTCAATTGCCAGGAAATCGGCCACAAAGCGTATGCATGCAAGAAGCAGCGGACATGCGGCAAATGCGCCAATGTTGGACACCACCATAAAGAGTGCGCGGCGACGGAGCCAAAGTGCGTGCCGTGCGGCGGACCGCATGAGTCGTTTAGCTGGAAGTGTAGGATGAGAAACCCGGGCAATGATGCTTGAGTCCCTCCGCATCCTACAGCTAAACGTGCGCAAGCGAGATGTGGTACAGCAGAGTCTGATGAACGACGCAGACCTGAAGGACTTTGCCGTGGTGGCTCTTTCTGAGCCGTATGCGCGCATTGTTGACGGAAAGGTAATGACGAGTCCCATGGGACACCACAACTGGACAAAGATGACACCGACGTGTGTGCGCGACGCCTCATGGCCGATTCGCAGCATGCTCTGGATCCGAAGTGATCTCGAGGCGCAGCAAGTACCGGTGCCGTCGGCTGATCTTACAGCAGCGGTGCTCCGACTCGAAGAGAGGGAGGTGTTGGTAGCGTCGGTGTACGTGGAAGGAAAGAATGATGAGGCGCTGACGAGCGCGATGGAGTTGTTGCGCGACTTGATAGATCGCTTCCGCGGCGGAACCGGAAACCGCACCGACGTGGTTCTGGCGGGGGACTTCAACCGCCACGACTTGCTCTGGGGCGGGGACCAGGTGCCGACAAGAAGACAAGGGGAAGGACAACCAATCATCGATTTGATGGAAGACGTTGGACTTTGCAGTCTTCTACCGAGAGGGACGAAGACATGGCAAGGGCCGGACAAAGAGAGCACCATCGACTTGGTACTTGCATCGGCCGAGCTGGCGGACGAGGTGACATCCTGTGCGATTCACCCAACCGAGCACGGATCGGACCATCGAGCGATCCAGACAACTTTTGACATTCGAGTGCAAGAGCGAATCTTTCAGCAACGCCTGCTACTCAGAAACGCGCCGTGGATCAACATCGCAGCCAGGGTAGAAGACGAAATCCGTCCTTTACCGTGGACAGTGGGTGTGCAGGCGCAGGCCGACCAGCTCATGCGGGTCGTCAGCAAGGCCGTTCACGATCTGACACCTCGGGCACAGCCGCCGCCGTACGCGAAGCGGTGGTGGACAAAGGACTTGACACGTCTCCGGCGGACGTATACATACTGGCGTAACCAAGCGAGAGCGCAGTGACGAGCTGGTCAGTCACGCCCGGATCTTGAGCGTCGCGCCAAAGACGCCGCCAAGGAATATCATGACAACATTCGGAGACAGAAGAAGGTTCATTGGGAGGATTTCGTAGCCGACGAGACCAACATCTGGAAGGCAGCCAAGTACATGCGGCCCAATCAAGGCTTCATGGACGATAAAGTGCCGCCTTTGAGAAGAACGGACGGATCCAGCCCCCTATCTTGCTCCATTCCACGTGCTTGGGCCACTGTAAGCACCCCTTCTGATTGCAGCTGCTTATTCTTCATACTCTGGCGACTTTTAGCGGTTTGTTCGGTCAATAGGATCCTTGTTACCATGATATAAGGCGAGCTTCAACATAGTGTTAACATGGGGTCAGCAGTGTGACGGTCAACGCCCTACATACGCAAGCTGTCGGGACGAAACCGCTCAATGTGATTACCGGGATGATGCGCCCCTGTCAGAGGGGTCGAAAAAAAATCGTGGTTGAGATAATGAGAATATTCAACACGCTCCCTGCAACAAATATGCTTCAGATCCTGTCCGTTTTAAGGGACAAGACAGACCCATCGAGGATGGTTTCCACCTTGAGTAGTGCTGCGGCCAATCATATAGACTCGAAATCCTCGAACACAACCACTACAGCAATCGGAAGCTTGAGGAACAGGAGCTTACGGTCCAGAACCCCATCGCCTACCCTGTCCTGATGCCCTTTGACCCCAAAAACGTTTCAGCCATATCGGAGACTAACCGAGCCGCAACAGGGAGCATACCAAACCCAGTAGTAGCCAAACTTAAAACTTAGACAATTTCTCACGTCTTTGGGTCATCTAATTTCTTGCCCCGTTCTCAATGACGACATCGTTGCCGTCCGTTGTCAATCGAAATAATGGAGTATTATTTCGGTTCTTGTCCGGGACCGCTCGCCGGGGTGCCAGCTTCAATGAGTCAAATTCGCTCTCCGGTATTATTCTTTGCTCGCTCCATGCGAGAAATACCTCGTTTGCCGAATTCTGCACAGCTTCCCGGCATCTCTGTTGATTCACCTCGTTACCGTTGTCCATCAAACGCTTGCCTCCGTATGCCCGCCACTTGGCGCCGTGATCATTCTCAAACGTAAGGTTGAAGTAGCAGTCTTCGTCAGGCATAGCCTAGTCCATGTTATTCAAGATCTGGTTTTGGAAGAGGGAAGTAGATAGTTACTGTAGGCTCGTAGGCGCGGGAGTTACTTGCCAGAAACGAGTTATCCTGTGAATGAACGGCCTCCAGAGCGCGTTGCGGTGTACGGGCAAGACCAGCCGCAAAGAGATCTTGGAGGAAGTGATCGGCGAACGCGTTCATATAGTACGCCTCAAAAAGTCGTTCCTTAGTCTTCTTCCCCCCAGTTGCATGATGTATAGCCGCAGCGTGGCCTGCGATGTAAGCTTTACGACCGCTCTCTCCGAATTGCGCGGCGTTCACCGCGGCGAGGTTGGGGTAACTGCATGACTTGGTCGGCAACAGGGTTATGGCGTCCAGCTTCAACGCAGAAACAGCACCCCACCATTTCAGTCGGTTGCTGTTGAACGAGATTCTCTTGTTGGCCAGGTAGTCCACTAACGTTTCCACGGTCACGGAATTTTCGTCTCGCAAAGCCTTAAATGCAGCCATAAAACGACGCTCTCGGTCATCCGCCGTGGGCTCGTCAGAGATAGGGTCAACGCCAAAGAAATTTCCGGCCAAGGCGCAGACGACGCCGTAGCTCATGTAATACCCAAGGTCTTGTTCTCCGCATGAGGCCTTGAACGCGTTGCAACTGCCGGAAAGGACAGCTTTGTGCCCTGTCTCTGTCCGAAAGGAGAGTTTGATATGATCTCCCAGCCAGGCATGCTCTGAATAGTCGAAGCCTATTTCGCGCGGCGCGGTCAGTATTTCCACTCATTGCCAATCGTCGGGTTTCCCGTAGATAGTGAGATATACCAAGGCCGGATGTAGTAGGCACGTGTACAAGTTGCTCAGGAGTTGGCCTGGGCTTTACATTAGTGGTAAGGAACAATACAGTGTAGATGTAAGGACATCGCTTACGCTTCGTAGCATTTTGGACCCATTGTAGGCCGCTCGTGTGGACTCTTTAAGATCTAGGCGGGGACATCAAGTGGATGTCACAGGTCTGGTTTTGGTGGGCGGTCGGCGGATTACCCCGCACACACAAATCCGCCGACCGCCCACCAAAACCAGACCTGTGACATCCACTTGTTGCCTAGGGGACAACGGTCATGTGGGGTAGCGTCATCTCGCAACAAACAACGTGAATGCGAAGCTTCCGACCACGAACGATACTGGGCACATTGATGCTGCTCAAGATCATCAACGAGAAATACTGCCATGGAACCCAACAACATGAAGGAAATGCAAGAGCTGCTGCGTGCAGCACAGCTGCGGGCTGAAGCCGCTGAGAGACGCTTCGAGGAAGAAAGACGACAACGCGAAGCAGCCGAGCAGCGAGCGAATGCGTCCGAGCAACAGAGGCGACGCACAACCTTCAACGAATATCTCGATGCATGTCATCGGTCAGTCTTCACCAGACTCATGGTGGAGTCCAATCCAGACCGGCTATCACGAGGTTCTTTGACCAATCCACAAAGCAAACGGTGTCCTACGACTGGAGCAGCAAAGGAGCATATTCGGCCTCCTCCTCGACACCTTCCCTTGCGATTCAGACCGACTCTTTGAGAGCGAGCACTTTTTGGCAACCATGGGCGCCAGAATCGGCGGACGGAGCATCGCGGACGAGAAAGTCCTGGAATTCTTCTTGCATAACGCTGTGGAGGATCCCGTAAAGAATATCATCGATCAGCTTGTCAACATGCCGGCCGTCAGGGCGGCGTTTGACCTCGGGGATGGCATTGTCTTCGAGAACCACCCGCATTCGCTGAGTGAAACCGCAGAAGAGGTGATTGACAGGCAGGCACATCCCGTACCACCGAGCACACCAGGACACGGAGAGAATCTGAAGAAGCTCCAGGCGGATCAGATTTGCATCTATCGTTCCGATGCCCGAGGGAGGCGGACAAGGGCCTTCATCTGCGAGTACAAGCCGCCGCATAAGTTGACGACCCGACATCTGCACCTCGGTCTTCAAGTCACGGACATCTACAAAGAAGTGGTGAACCGGAAGACGATACCGACTTCAGAAGACCCAGATGCGCGCTTCGCATACCACGCCGAAAGGCTGACGGCATCAGCCATCACCCAGACTTACCATTACATGATCGAGGGCGGCCTCGAATACAGCCTCTTGACAACGGGCGAAGCCATTGTGTTCCTCAAGATTGACTGGGACGAGCCAGAGACCCTTTTCTACCACTTGGCGGTGCCAAGTGCCGAAGTTGCTGCCCAAACGAAGGATGCCCATCTCTGCACGGCCGTCGCTCAGTACCTGGCCTTCACGCTGCTGGCCATCGACGGGTTAGGAAAACGGTTCCATGGCCAGGATGAACGCGACCAGGCTACGAAGAAGTTGAATAAATGGGAGGTATCATTTGAGCTTACATACCGATCGATCCCCGCAGAGGACCGGTCCTTTCTCTCGGACAGCTCCCCGGGCTACCAGCCTCCTACATACGGCAATGTAGATCGATCGCCGATCCGTCGACGGTTGAATCCGCGGCGGGGCCAGGGGCACGCTGATGCTGGAATCCCGCCCTCGAGACGAGACGACGAGTCCGAGTCGGCGGATGAGGAGCCCAATCCAAGAGCGCCGGTCACCCCAACGCCAGCCCAACGGAATGCGAGGCAGGCAAACAGACGGAGCGAGCGCCTGGCCATGCGACCACGTGGGGGCAGAGTCAATAACAGCGGGCAACGCCGACAGTTCTGCACCCAGAGATGTCTTCTTGGCCTGGTCCGAGGACATGCTCTTGACGAGAGCTGCCCGAACGCTGCACTTCACCGCCAAGGGGAGACGCCTCATAAGCGCGCAACCCTGCACCACCCCGTCGACCACGCGCAGTGGCTGAACCTGCTCCGAGCGCAGCTACAGAAGTCACTCGACTACGGCATCACGCCGCTCGACCAGAGCGGCGCTCGCGGGGTACTTTTCGAGGTAATGCTGCTGGCTTATGGGTACACGTTTGTAAGCAAGGGCACAGTCCGGGCTTTTATCCCCAATCTTGAGCACGAAGCCGCCGTCTATCGACGCTTGAATGATCTGCAGGGTGTCCATGTGCCTGTGTTCCTTGGCGCCGTCGATCTGCGATCCATGGACAAAACATACTTCTTCGGCCACAGGGTGTACAGTGCACCTGACCTTCATGGCATGGGGCGGAGAAATAGCATGTCAAGGGCAGCTTGCGCGCCATGCATCAGAATGGTGTCATCCACAGAGATGTCCGAGCCCAGAACATCCTACTCTGTCAATGGCCTTTTTCGCTGGCACTGTATCTTAACGGTCATGGGTGTCAACAAGATCGTGCCCGGCGGCATCCCGACGAATTGGAGACATCTCGTCGTCTCCGATTCGAGAATGATCCCCGCCGGCGGCCCGAAGTGGATCGTCATATCGGCCGAGATCCGATGCCCCGGGTACGCCTTGTCGACAATGACCTCCACCGCCGAGTAGCTAGCGCCGTTCACCACCTTCAGCCCCTGGTGGGTGTTGTGGTTCACGACGATGGGCATCCCGGCCACGAACATGAAGACGGCCGGCACCGCCTCTTCCTCCGTCGGCAGCTCCTCCTCCCACTTGTGCGGAGATGAAGATGCGCATCATCGACCGCTGCTGGACCCGGAACGCCAGGCTCGCCTCCATGTTCAGGTTACGATTCCGGTTCAGCGGCGTCACCACGGTGATACCCGATTCCCAAGGCATCCGCCTGTCCTCCCGGTAGCACCTTGAGTTGAGGAGGTCCAGATCCGTGCGATCCACTCCCAGCCGGATCCGCTTCAGAAGCCTCTGCAGCTCCGGATCGCCGGCGGCGCGCATCTGTTCGTCCAGCATGACGACCGTCGTGAACTTCTTCCACAGCGCGTGCGCCTTGTCGTGCTGGTGCCGCTGCTCGGCCTTGAACGAGTTGTCTACGTCCCACGAGACGGCCGCGCTCGGGAGGAGGATCGACCGCTTCTTGGACCGGCCGGAACTGGTGGAAATCTTCGCAGAAGAGGACGATGGGGATCCCTCCGAAATCCCGCTGAGAGCCGCGGAACCGGCAGAGTTGCTCGTTGACGGTGTGCAGCGTCCGCGCTCCGAGAATGCTCACCTCGTCGATCATCTCCTCCTGCCAGTCCATCCGAGACTGGCCGTGGACGAATCGATGCGCCCGCTTTGGCATTCGCGCTCCGTCCAGGTCTTTGGCCGTGTTTGCGCCCGTCCCTTGGTCCTTGCAGAACCCGCAGGCAGAGTGGATCGTGATGCCGTTGATCCGCGCTGCGGCGGTGCCTGATGTAGCTGTGATCAAGAGCCGATTCCTGGCGAACAGCTCGACGAGCGCCTCGATGACGCGTGACTTGCCAGTTTCACCCTCGCCGCCAACGAACTGGCAGAGCTGACCAACGTCGCCCTCCTTCCCCCCACG
This sequence comes from Hirsutella minnesotensis 3608, assembly GCA_000956045.1. Taxonomy (NCBI): domain Eukaryota; kingdom Fungi; phylum Ascomycota; class Sordariomycetes; order Hypocreales; family Ophiocordycipitaceae; genus Hirsutella; species Hirsutella minnesotensis. Next base: position 9,335 of record KQ030669.1, read on the forward strand.
ATGAATCAGGTCGAGTTGGCGGCACAGTATCAGGAAGGCAATCGCTTGCTTCTGGTTCAGCGTCAACCGTGCCACTAGCTCTTTGCCAGTCTCGAGGAAAGTAGTTGATGGGCCGAGGCGAACTTCCACGCTGGGTTCTGCGTCGCCTACCGTCTCTTCCAAGTCCGCCGCCGTCATATGCATGCCCTCGTCCCCGAAACCGGTGAGCACGCTTCGCGCCGCTGCACGACGATCGGTTCGATGGGCCGCGGCTATATTTTCGATGCCCTGGATCATATTCATCCTCTCTTTGGAGGCGCATACCTGCTGGGACTCTATGGCCTTAACCTGGTCCTGCGGCGGTAATGCGGCGCCGGAAAACACTCGCCCTGGCATGTTTATCCCCCGCTCCCCGTGTTCGAGCATTGCGGTGGCTGCGAGCTCGACCGCTGAGGATATCGCTGATTGCTGGAAGCGGCAGAGCTTCTGCGCCATTGCTGTGAGTTCCGGCGAGCCCGCCGTGATCTGGTTCGCGTCGGCTGCACTTCTCATGACCTCGATAAGACGCGTTACGTTCCCTACGTTACTGGATTGGTACGCCGATTCGGTCTCTTCGTGCGCCTGACGCTTTCTCGACATGCCCTCTGGCTCTATCAGACCTCCCGTGTCGACCTCTTCCCGACCGCTACGCCATCGACGTCCACCCAAGAATATTCCCTAAAGCAACGAACGAAACAATACAACATGACAAGGAACATGTTTCATCATCCCTTCGGGGCCTGTGGGAGGTTCTGCTATAAAGGCCGTATAAGTGCGAAAACCTCGAATAGGACATTCCCTTCTCCTCTTTGTTCTCCTTCTCGCAAGGACAATCAAGTCAAAACTTCCCCAATATACTCCTCATTCATGATTCTGTTTATGTCTACGACTTATAGCACCTGTAAATCCTCGGAGCCTTCCACTCGCCCAGACATGGCATCACCCACCCACATCTCTCTTCAACCCTGCCGTCTCTCCACGACATTTGCGCCTTTGCGAAGCAAAATCTCCCTCCAGCGGCCTGGCCCGCCTCTCTGACGCTCTGTCTCGATTTCACTCACGATAATGCTCCACGTCTCTCGCCGTATCTCCCCGGGAAGCTCTCAGACTCATTCATTAATGTCAGCGTGGACCGCTAGCGCATCAAAAACTTGGTTTATGAACAAGAGACCGTGGCAACGAAGGATATGCAAAAGAAATCTAACAACCCCACTTCATCTTGAAGGACAGTGATCCAATGCAGCCGTTAATTGGTTGACAGCTGAGGAAATCGCTCCTTTGGCGATGGTTGGCTTATACTCCCATGAGCGACTCTACTTATGCAGCTTCGGATTGGTTCTTAGACATGGAGAATGCTCCATTTGCGATGATTGGCTTGTTCCCGTGCCGATGGTGCGAGGGTTTCGAGTGGCAGTAAAGTGAGAGAGGCATGGCACGAGTACCCGTGCCACGCCCCACTTTATTTGGATCTCGAAATCTCGCACCATCTAAAGATGGTGCGGGACACCACAATAGCCAGGACACCGCAATAGCCACTTTTTTCACCCTTCCAACTCGAACCCGCCGTATTTCTGCCACCAAGCCTCGTTTCCAGTCGCGCAACATGGAGTCACGTATAGAAGAGGCGCTGCAATACTTGAATGATGTTTCTGACGCAAAGGTCGCCAGTGTGGCTCGAGCATTCGGCGTTCCACGCAGTCGACTGCGTTACCGCCTCGAAGGCCGCCAGCCCAAGGCGGGCCGCCCAGCTACCCGCTAACGAGGACACAGTCTTGACTCGCACCTCCAAGCTGCACCATCCTGTCAGAATGCAGGTGTGAGACCTCCCTGTAAAAGCTGAGTCAAGAATCGTTAGGCCATAAGGCCACAAGATCAGGAGCCCAAAAAAGGGACGAAGCTAGCTTCAATCGAGTTGAGGTACTGTTCAATCAATCGAGTTTGATGGCCGAAATTGAACTGACTGATTGTTAGCCACACTGCATCCTCGCTCCGCTTTACAATCCTCACAACGCCGCGAATAACTGAGGGAACGTAGTTGATTTTGCTACCTACATAACCGGTGAAGTGACGGCACACTGACGCCACATTGGGCGGCGTCCGTATATGATCAGAAAGTCTGGAACGAGGTCCCAGAGGAAAATGCGAGGGGTGGTGACTGCGGGCGTGTCGTGCTAGCGTGCCGCTTTTGCGATGGCTAGAATGTGGTGTTGACGCGTTGTTTAGTGACACGCATGAATGGATTAATGGGATTCTCACTTATCCAGTAAAACGGTGAAGTGACGGCACAGTGACCACACATCGGGCGTCCGTAACATGATCTGAAAGTCTGGAACGAGGTCTCGGAGGAAAATACGAGTGGTAACTACGGGTGGGCTGCACTAGCAATGCACGAGTTGATTGGCCCAAATGCGACGTGACAGCAGAAACCACGTCTAGCAGCGGGCCCAGCTCCAAGTATGCGGTGCCTCGTCCCAGCCTCTCCTTACCTCTCCTCTGTAACTTACAGTATTGAGCCTCTGGCCCCATCAGCCATCACGATGCCGTCCCTCCGACGACTCTGTTGGCCAAGTCGGCCCCATGCATTAGCTACGTCACGTACGCCGCACCGGCTTGATGCCTTCTTGCAGGACTCTGGGACCTGCCCAGTTGCGGGGAGTGCCGAGTCCCAGCATTGTCGCAAGAACTCGTGGGCTCGACCCGGCGTTGAGGCTCACGCATCTCTAGGCAGCCGCTTGTCGCGTGGCTTGCAGCAACGGGCTTCAGCTATACGAGGTGGCCCGGGGCCTTATTAGAGCCCTTCAGCTCCTGCACTGTGTTTCCCTTTCCCTCGATTCCCTTTCCTCACTCGTCTCCCGCCGTCCTCAGTCTTCAAGCACCAGACCTTGCTCAAGTCAACTTCACAAGACAACAATCAAACCATCTCTCAAAATGCAGTTCACGCAATCCATCTTCGCCTTTGGCATCTTGGCCACTGCCATGGCCCAGAGCTCCTCCCACAGCGCCTCCACCACCGTCACCCACTCCTCCCACACAACCAAGACCGAGACGTCTACCCTGGCCAAGCCCGCCACCACCTCTGGAGGCACCGCCATCATCTCCACCACTGGCACCGCCACGACGACCACCTCCAAGGCCGGCGCTCCCACCGCCGGTGTCATGAACATGGCCCCCGTCCTGGGTCTGGCCGTCGCCGCCTTCGCCATGTGAAGCTCCTGCAACTCGATGGACAAGCCCGCCTTCCAATCTCAAGGCTCGCCAAGCTAGGAACGAGATAAAAGGACCGGGGCCGTACACATGTGCATCATTATAGCCTATATCGTGTACATGCTTGATCGTCTGCGGAGTTGGGCGACGTCGACGCTAGAGGTGTGTCGGCTACCTAAGATTCAGACCTCCATATATCAAATGCCAATCTGCCGTTTTTTGCGGACATGGACCCGTTGCCTCGCCTGATTCATGTGCTTGCGACTGTGGACATTTAGCACGTGAGTGCCGACTTTTGCATCATAAGGTGGCTTTGTGGGAGGCTACACCTCTATCGCAGAGCAGGCATCCGTTTTCTTGACCACCCATCTGGACGCTGTATCTCCAAGGTACTTTTGAATGAGTGCACAGTTGCAGTTACCATGCTGCATGAGCATGTTCTTAAGGGTATGCGTCTCCGACACCAAGTCCGAGACCGACTCCAAGAGCTGTCGGTGTTTGGCCTCGAGAGTTTCGTACTTGGATTTTAGCTGTGCAACAGCCCGTCGTTTCTTGGAGCGACATTTGTCCGCCGCGATGCGGTTCTTTTCCCGGGCACGCAAAACCCGGCTGTCGTTGGTGGCTTCCTTGCTGCTGTCTTCTGACCCCCCTTGGCACTTCCTCGTACCCTTCCATTGAGTATTTACCGCAAATCCGGGAGACCTACCACTTTTGTAAGAAGACGAGGGCTTTGCTGGCAGAGAGATAGGTATGACAGTGTCTTCAGCGTCTGCATTCAGTGAATTGGATCGCGAATGGTATAGCATAGCGTGTCTGCGGCATGGAGCAATTCGAAACCTCTCTCTGGCGTAGGTTTCTCCGAGGAGGGTTGCATGATCGCCTGGATTTTTGACAAAGTTACCATCGAGCCATGCAACTGCATCATTTGGCTGAGGATAGCAATAAAACGTATTGTGCAGCGCGTCTTGATCCAAAAAGTCCCAGTCCAACTCATAGCTAGTGTTCAACTGATTTTCAATCCAAGCTCCTTCGTCAGCATCTAGAGAGATAGTGCCATTGCAAATGGAGGCCTGGTTTGTCGGTTTGTCCTCCATTGCGGGGCGTGTCGAGTTATTCGAGGCGTCGTCAGGCCGACTCGATAGAAATTATTTTCATTGCCGCCATAGATGGGGGCGGGGATTCTCAAAGGTTTTATAGGAAACCCCGGGGAAAAAAGGAAAACAGCGGTTGAATTCGGTCTGTCGAATACATACAAATACATACATTCATACATGTATTTATTTCTATGGGCTACTGGAACAAGTCTTCGTCATCGCTCCCAGGTCAAGTCAGCATGGGAGGACTCACAGATCCATCGATAACCAGAAAGGACAGGGAAGACTACCGGTATGGGAGTGTGGCGAAAGAGTCAAGCTTCATAAGGTAAGTGTCACTTACCATGCCCCACCCATCACCGGTACACCCCCCTCACCGATACAGCTAGCAAACACGGACGGTACTCCGAGCGACGCAGGCGGCCAATGACATTCATCGGAGTTGACCCCGCTCATATCAGATGGGGAAAAAAGGGGACCCTCTCCTCCAATGACGGGCCGCACCCTGCTGAATGTGATGTGCTGGGAGCTGCCGACACATGGAAGCTGTCGTCGCCCAAGAATTCATTTCCCTTGCCGGGTCGGACAGCCTCGTGGGCATAAAAGTATTGTTATGCAGCATATGAAGGAGCTCGTTAGAGATCAACAATTGAATCATTGGCCCCCCTTCTTCACTCTCTGTTACGTTGTGATTGTGCGCCTTACAGTTTGATCTCTCTCCCCCTTAGGGCACAGGGACCGTTGAACGGGATCAGCCGAGAAAGATGGATTTATCGCAATTACCTTCGGACTTGGCCAGGGCAGTGGAGCGTCATATGAACCAGTCCCAGGCGGCAGACTCCTCTCCACAGACGCAATATCCGTCCTCAGCTCAGGTCGTCCGTGTTGACGAATCGGATGAAACTGAATCGATGTCGGAAAGCGGGGAGGCCCAAGCCGAACCTCCGCAAAGAACGGATAAAAGAAGAATCATGATCCAAAAGCGGCTAGACCATCTAGCTGCCGCTCGGGCCGCGAAGAAAAGAAAGGAAGAGTCCGTCCGCACGGCAAAGAGACGGGCCCCGCTTCCCACGTGGCTCTCGACGGAGTCCAGCAGCCGCAGACGGAGCTACCCGTGCCATGCCCCACTTTATTTGGAACTCGAGCACGAGCACAAAGGTGGTGCTGGACACCACAACAGCCAGGACACCGCAAGAGTCACTTTTTCGACCCCTTCGTCTTGAGGCCGTTCTATTCCACCACTTCCGCTTCTATCTTGACAGTGCGACATGGAATCTTGTACTCGAGAGGCAGTGCAGTATATCCGTGATGTTCCTGGAGCGAAAATCGCCAGTGTAGCCCGAGAGTTCGGCATTCCACGCAATCGACTGCGTTCCCGCCTTCAAGGCCATCACCTAAAGCAGGCCGGCCAGCTGCGAATTTGAAGTTATCGCGTCCAGAGGAAGCAGCATTGTGTCGCTACATCGATCGCCTAGATAACATGAACCTTGCTGTGCGCCCGGGATTTGTCACCGACGCGACAAACAATATCTTGCGTGAGCGGTCTGGTCAAGCCGATTTTATCATCGGCAGCAAATGGACGTCCCGCTTTCTGAAACGGCACGGCTACTTCAAGAAGCTCCAGAAAAAGCTTCATGCCGAGCGGCAGGCGTCGGAGGACCTTACCCGAGTCACTAATTATTTCCAAACCCTTGAAAAAGTCGTCCAAGAGCATGGAATACCACCTGACGATATCTGGAACATGGACGAGACAGGCTTCCGCATTGGGGTTGGCAAAGACCAGTTGATCGTCACCAAGGGAAAGCGAGCTCACTATTTCGGCATTCCCGAGAACAGGGGGTCGGCCACCGATATTTGTTCAGTTGCGTTGATTGCATGGCTTGCCAGCCTGATTGCTTTGCCAGTTGCTCAACTAAGTTGAACAACCGGTTGCCGGGATTGCGTGGTTTGCCACTCTGACGCCAGCAGCTCCGTCTACATTAAGATCCCGTCTTCATCACCCGTCGCAGCTGGATAGACAACGGTGAAGAAATTATTCCCTCGGTCCGTGAAGGTTCCCTGCGCGTTGAAACAAGCTTTCGGGCTTGCGACACTGTTGACGCTGCTAATTATCTCTTACAAGCGACCGCAGATTCAGTAGGCGACTTAGGAGGCTGCGATCTGCGGTAACGACGGGCACCGGGCCGGCCTGCACTAGAGAAACAGCTTCTGGCGACCGTCCAAATTCGCTGGCTCCACCAATGAAAACATTCTCGAAAAGGCCGTCATTGGAGGCAGAGCCTGCACGCTTACCCAAAAGACCACCCACAAGTCCATCCTGTCCGCTTTTTGGGGTTGCTTTGTTTTGAGATGAACACTTATGAGGGCTCATTTGACTGTTGCTTCCTTCGAAGAATTGCTAATAATGAAGTTAGTATGCCAGGACTTCTTGTATATACTTTCCATTGAGTCTGTTACCTCGATGAGCCCAGCCGATGCTACTGTAAGCAGAGCTGAAAGGTAAGTGGTCTTCATCGTCTTTGCAAGGATACCTGACAAATTTCGTAAGAAGTCGCCTCTTGCTAGAAGCTCGTGCAATGGTGAAGATTCGACCTTATTCCTGAGAATTAGGAAAGAGGCTTCTTGAACGCTTTATGTAAGGCCAAGCGAAGCTTGCCGAGCTTATTCACGTTTCCTAAAACGCGTTGCCCAAAATTCCAATGCCTTGTTGTTCGCGAGCTGATTGGTATCGACAGGTACTATACAAAAACGCATTCGATGGCCATGATGAAGATATGGAATTCAATTTTGTAAGAATCCCTTCCAATCCGGTCCCTTAGTGGTGTTTGGGCGGGGTAAGTAGAACCGAGGGCTGCTAGGCTCATTCCACTCCCTACCGAATGTACTCCGCCACTTAGTCGTCCCTCAATGGATGAGCCTGCGGGTACATGCAAGCTTTCCCTCGGGGGGCCCAACCAATTTACCACCCACTTGATTCAGCCGTAGGCTGACTTTACATTAATCGGATAAGTTTTTCCCAATGCCTTTGAGGAGCGAAAGGTTTCTTTGTCCCGCCGGCGGCCACCCGAAAAAATCCACCACTCTCCTTTCAAGGTCCCTCGTGATTGGCTGTTGCTTCCCTGCCATTTTAGTCCCCTTTTTTTTGTCCATCGTTTTGTCACATCACCCCAAATCGTGGCCCAACAAGCTCAAGGCGTCTTCTCGCTCAGCCTCTCCCGTTCTGGCCTGTGCAGCAGTCATCTCCTCGGGAACCCGGTTCCCCACCAAATCTCTCTCCCGCACCCTTGATACGAGCACGATGCCGTCGAGCGTCCGGCACCGCGAGAGCTGCACGTACAAGCTGTACGGGTCGCACTGCGAGGGCACGGCACGACCGTTGACAATCGTCGTCCTGGTGCCGCGCAACTCCAGCGCCACGCGCTCGAACGTTCCGCCCTGCACCTTGTAGTCGGTACACGCAAAGGCCGCCTGCATGGCAACCCTTTTCTCGCGACGTCGTTTTGCTGCCACGGTCGTTTCTGCTGGCATTGGATCTGAACGCTCATGGGCGTCAGTAAGACCGTGCCTGGTGGCATCCCGACGAACTGGAACTCTTCCGTTGTTTTCGACTCTAGTATTACCCCCGCCGGCGGCCCGAAGTGGATCGTCACGTCATGTCGGCGGAGACCCGATACCCAGGGTACGCCTGAACGGGACCTCTGAAAACGCTCACGTACGCTGGAGCATCCGCGCGTAGCGGCTCTTTCTTACGGGACCGGTTGAGCTGCGCCCGATGCTCTCGGTAACTAGCGCGAGCGGGCCGCACTTGTTCGTACCGGTATATGCGGGAGGAGCGCTGAGCACGCGGGGGATAGTCCGGGGCCGAAATGAGGCCTTGTGCGTCCTCATCGGTGCTGTTGAACCATGTCAGGTCAGCCACAATCGCGTAGACTCGAGGATCGAGGCAGTCTTGGAAGCGGGAACTCACTAGGAGTCGCCGCCGTCATCGTCGTGGCCGTCATCGTCCTCCTCGTCGACGTATTCCTCGTCCATCTCGTCGGGTTCCGCAACAAAATGGTTTCGGGCTCGTCTCGAAGCCGGTGCATCTGCTTGACTTGTCGGCGCCTGCGATGCTCTGCATGCGTCTTGGCGGCCGTCGCACGAGATCGGAGCTTGGAGCTGCTGGGAGGCATTGCTCATACATGCATGAAGCGAGCGTAAACGACTAGGAAAGGAAAGCCTCGTGCATTCCGGTCTGCCAATGGCCAGGTTGTCCTACCAGATCAAGGCGCATCAAGAGGCGTTTCCGCCGTCTTAATCGCCCTCGCGCATGCAGCCGCCATACAATGCAGCTGCAAACGCTGGCAACGGTGCAGTGGGGAGAGCTTTGCTGAGGGTAGCAGATGGCGAATGGGCAAAGCAACCTGCAAGGCCGTAGGACGGATGGGCGTCAAGGCCAGGAGGGGGTGTTTGGGGGGAGGGAGAATGTGGCTGTTACCAAAGGACGGGAGGGGAAAGGGTGGGGTGTCGAGCCGCTTCCTCCTGCCTTGTCAACGGTGGGATTGACATCAGATGAGACGATCCGGGAGACGATCCGGATTGGCAGGAATCATTACCCCTGGCTTTGGATTGTGGGGGTGGACGAGAGCTGCCCCTCATCTTGGCGGAAACCACCCGAGCGGCCGAAGGAAAAAAGCCATTTCTTGGTACAGGGGCTGGGCGAGAGTGATCGCCGTCATTCTGTAGGTGGCGAAAAGACTCTTTTGGGTTGCATCTTCACTCCATTTTGCGCCTGAAGAGGTGGGCACGGGGCCCTTTGCACGCCTCTGCCCTGCTGCCTCCAAAGTTGGCTGAGCCAAGTCTTGATTGTTCTTGCTGAGCTTGTCGCAACGTGCCCTGTATGGGAGCAACGAGATTTCGCCCCAAAAAAAACTCCACCATTGGCCCTTTTCGAACGTCCGAAGAAACCTTGAGCTGCCAACGGCTGCTTGCAGTAGTCTGTACCTTTTCCCCTTCGTCTTGTTCTTGTAGAAGAAGACCTGCCACGTTGAAGCCGGCGCGCAAAAGACTCGGTTCTTCATCCTCGGTGGCCAAAGGAATCTGCTTGGAGAACCCCAACTCCCCACGAGTGCGGATCTTCCGTAGTTTGTCTCCTTTCGTAATCTCCAGTAGCATCAGTAGTCATGCGAACATACACCAGAGAACAGGTCTTTCGTCCCATCAAGACGCGGACACGGCCCTCCCAATCAGAAGACGCACCCCTTTCCCCTTCCCTCCACCCCCCTCGTGTTCGCCTCGCCCCCTCTTCCTTTTGCGGGTGTCAGGGCATTCGACCCCTGGGCAGCAGACGACGCAAAAGTCCGACCAACATACATTTGACGCAAGGAGCTAGACCACTCCCAGACTATCTGCCAAGGTTCGAGAGAACGCTTTTCGAGGCTGGGGCCGACTCATGGCCAGACGACGCAAAGATCACGACGCTGGTAGGGGGTCTCAATAAGGAGTTAAAACAACGATTGACCGCTCAGCTCAATCTCCCAACAACCTATAATGAGTTTGTTCGGGTTCTTCTTGCCCTCGGTGACCAGGATGGCGTCAGGTTTTACCACCAGGGAAGCAATGCCATGGATTGGGAACAGACGAAGACTACGAACGCAAGGGTTGCGCCAGCGATCTCTGCTACGCAACGACAAAGGTGGCGCGACGAAGGAAAATGTGTCCGGTGCGGCTCGTCCTCTCACTGGATTCAGGAGTGCAAGATGCAGCCCACACGAACCCGAGGATCGTCCCGATCACCACCTCCAGGAGTTTCAAGGGTGCGGTTCAATGATCAGTTGGCTTTGGTGAAGGCACCAAATGTAGGGAATATGGCGAGACGCACAGGACATGTCTACGAGTACTCGTCCGACTCCGGTTCGGACGGGGAAGGTTGCTAAAGGTCCCGGCTCGAGGCGTGGCCTCGAGTTTCTGTTTCTTTCCCCTTAGCTTTAGATAGACAATACCAAGGCATCTGCTTGTTGAAGAAACTCCAGACCAGCCTCTCACATATCTAAAGCTCAACCAACGCATTCAGAACACAAGGCAGAATAGCTCTACACCGAGCGACTTTCAACCCATTCAGAAGTCAACGCACAAGGCACGAAGGCTCCACACGAGCAAAATTTTTCTTCAATGGCAACGCAAGGAGCACAATGGGCTGCGACACCCACGCAACGCGAGGCGCAGTTGATGAGCACGATCGAAACGATGCAGGCACAGATCGAGGAGTTACGGGGAGCGATCAATCATCGAGCGCACCGACCTCGTCAGGTACTCCCGGAACCCGACCGATTCAGCGGCCGAGCCAAAGATTGGGATGCATGGGCGTTGGCCATGAGGGCCAAGCTACGAGTTGACGGACAAGCTATTGGAGACGAGAACGCGCAGTTCTACTATGTCTATAGCTCCCTCGACAGGAACATCCAATCCACGGTTTTAGCATTTGTACAACGTGCGGAGAAGCAAGGTCAATGGAGTCCCGACGATTCTACTCGACCATCTTGAACGGATTTTCGACGATCCCAACAAGTCTAAAAAGGCAGGACAGCGGCTCAGAGAGATGACGCAAGGAACAAGGCCACTCCCTGACTATCTGCCAAGGTTCGAGAGAACGCTTTTCGAGGCTGGGGCCGACTCATGGCCAGACGACGCAAAGATCACGACGCTGGTAGGGGGTCTCAATAAGGAGCTAAAACAACGATTGACCGCTCAGCTCAATCTCCCAACAACCTATAATGAGTTTGTTCGGGTTCTTCTTGCCCTCGGTGACCAGGATGGCGTCAGGTTTTACCACCAGGGAAGCAATGCCATGGATTGGGAACAGACGAAGACTACGAACGCAAGGGTTGCGCCAGCGATCTCTGCTACGCAACGACAAAGGTGGCGCGACGAAGGAAAATGTGTCCGGTGCGGCTCGTCCTCTCACTGGATTCAGGAGTGCAAGATGCAGCCCACACGAACCCGAGGATCGTCCCGATCACCACCTCCAGGAGTTTCAAGGGTGCGGTTCAATGATCAGTTGGCTTTGGTGAAGGCACCAAATGTAGGGAATATGGCGAGACGCACAGGACATGTCTACGAGTACTCGTCCGACTCCGGTTCGGACGGGGAAGGTTGCTGAAGGGGGGTAATGTCACGGGCTGGGCCCGATATAGTGGACTCGGTTTTACCGGGTCCGTTAGGATACAGGTCCCGGCTCGAGGCGCGGCCTCGAGCTTCTGCTTCTTTCCCCTTAGCTTTAGATAGACAATACCAAGGCACCTGCTTGTTGAAGAAACTCCGGGTCAGCCTCTCACAGAGAAGGCCGTTTGGTAAAGTTGCCTTGGGCTTGCTCCGAGAACTCGGCGCAGAGAAGGCGATGGGTGCGCCAGTCAGTTTGCTGACATTCGAGAGAGCAGTAGGCGGCGGAATAGCAGCGGGCGCATCGGCGAGCCTCGGAAGAACCGCAAATTGTGCAGAGGACGTCAAGATGCATATTTGTAAACGGGCGACAGGATATTGTTGTGCAAGAAGGGGGAGTGAAAAAGCAACAAGAAAAAAAAGTAGAAGAAAAAGTTTGGAGGTATGCTGGGTGAAATGGGCGACGGTTGTTTTTGTTTATTATATCTCGCGATAGCTTTGCTTTATATATACGCCGTGCTTCGTTGTAATAGGTAGTCTGCCGCTCGGGTCGGTAGGATCATTGACTATAAGGTCAGGCTTAATTTACTATGGGAAAATCGCGTTATTAAGGTATCTTATGATTCGCGTCTCCCCTGCCTAATACGGCCTAGCATACAGTACTGATAAAAAAGGGCATATAGGACGACTAGGTAGGGCCGAGATAAGGAGCTGTTTTTCTTCCCGTCCTCGTCAATGTGGTGGTTTTCGGCCACTGGAGCACTATCACGCTAAAGCACGGGACGAGACTGCCTTGTCAATACCACGAAGCTCGAGTTTCTTTCTTGCATTCAGCACATAGTGGAGTTCGAAGACTTACTTTACTACGGACGATAACTCAAATATGGCCGTCTGCCTTGGCAGCACCGCAACCCGCATATGCCGGCCCTCGGGTTAGCGGATCCGCGACGCCTAAAAAGAGACTAAGCTTGGATAGCTCCGCGTCGTCCCTTCCGGCTTCCACCACGCGGTCGATACTGCCATCGTCGAACGCAATGCCCCTCCAGAGGAGGATGCCGAGTTTACGGGCCAGCGCTATGTCGTCCATTATCTTCAACTCGACGCTTGAACGGGGATTGAACTTGCAAAAGCCCAGGAACTTATCCCAAAAGAGCTGCCGCAGCTCCTCGTGGTCGTCAAAGTACTCGAACCCTTGACCGGACACGTTGCGGCCGAGGAGCTCCTCCAGACCATAAAGTCCCACTCCGAGAGGGAGCCACTCTCCCTCTGCCCAGTCCACTAGTCCGGTCAACTGGCCCGATTCCGGATCGATAAGTACATTGCCAGGCACTAGATCGCCGTGTGTTAGGCACCACGGTAACTCCTCGATGGAGTCAAGGTGTTCTGCCACGGTGGAGACGTGCCGAGCAAGTTGTTCTCCTGGCAGTCCTTCCACTAAACGGAGGCGCCACCTCAGCGAGGATCCAACTCTTCCTTTGACAAGTTCACCTCGTTCCTTGGCACCTTTATCCCCCGAGGATCGCCGCTGGTGGTAGCTAACGGCAAAAACGCGGGCCACGTCTTGGATGAGTCGACTTCGCTGTCCTAGGGACTGGCCTTGGACACCGGCAAGGGCTACCCCTGGTAACTTCTCTTGTAGATATATATAGAGACGTGGCTCGTTATTGGTACTAGTGGTGGCTGCGATGCCGTCCACGGTGCCTAGGTATAAGGTCACGGGGGCCAAATTGTTAAACACGGCCTTTGCGTCATGGCAGATGTCCATGTTGAGCCGGTGAGACTGGGGCCGAAACTGCAAATGGTAGCCAGCGGATAGGGTCAGTGTGTATGAACAATAGCCCTGAGGAGATGCATGCTTAATGACCGAAGTTGGGAATTGTAGGCGTGCGTAAGCATCGCATCTTGCCTTGGTTCGAGGGCAAAACCCGTTGCGCAAGAAAAAGCCGTCGATGCTATGGAGCTGCTGGACTTGGTTCATGTCCAATGCCCAGACACCTGGCTGAGCAACAAGATTATCAAGACTGCAGAGCTTGCTTCAAATGATAGGCCAGCCAAAGAGACGCGAAAATGCTCAGATAACCTCCAAATGGCATTGTCTAAGGGAGCGTGGGTGACAATGGATACGGATTTTATTTGGTGCAGAGGCAAGGTGTGTGCGAATGGAACGACCATAAGGATTTCCCGGCGATCTGCCGGGTCACCGCTACTTCGCAGATCATGCAGCCCTGAAAACGCATCGACAAGGCATTGCCAGGGAAGCACACGCGGCCGCACACTTTACGATTCTCTGACAAGAAAAGAAGCCGACATTCTCGTCCAGCTTCGCACCGGCATGTCGCGACTGAACGGGTACCTGCACACGATAGGAGCCACCGGTTCGGATTTGTGTGATTGTGACCAGGCAGCGGAAACAGTCGATCACTTTCTCTTTCGATGCACAAAGTGGATTGCGCAGCGGGGTGTCCTATTCGAATGCGCGAGGGCCAAGATTGGGAATTTGCCTTTCTTCTTGGGAGGAAAAGCTGCATCGGATGGCGACAAATGGAAGCCAGACATGCAGGCGGTTCGTGCGGCGATCAAATTTGCGATTGAGACGGAACGGCTCGACAGAACACAGCAACCATTAGAAGACAACTGAGCTCTAACAAGCAACTGCACTAACACATCTCAGCTTCAGAATTGCAGACCGCGCTTCAGCTGCTGCGAATAGGATGCTGAACACTTGGAGAATTCGGCCTTCAAGCAGGCCTGTCATGGGACCAGTGTCAGACATTTTGGCTCCGCACGGATCTGAGATGGCATCAGGCAAATGAATGAGAATTATCTAAAGAACAAGAAGGGAATGAATGAACGCACGGAATTGTGCAGCTCTTTATACACAAATGAAAGGTTCGTCGCTTGATTACGCAGTAGCTGTTGCCTAGCAGGCCACAGCGGTATTGCGTAGCAATATCGCCACCGCATGAATAAACCTTCTAGGCAGGCTTGATGTACGACAGTTCGTCTACAGATAGGTAGGACGGGAACTGAAACAATGTCTCGGCTTTGCCCAAAAGGCAAAAGTCGGTGTCTAAAAACGCTCGTCTATACAAGACTCAATGTGGCAGACGTGTCTACAGTTGATTGGAAAGTATGGCCGATAGTCGGAAAACATGGCAAGTCATTATGGTTTTGAGGCCTTTCTGATGATCATGCTAGGCGAAACCCGGAAGCATTCTTTGCTCAACCTTCTCGCCCTTTCGAGATCTTCATGTGTATCAACCGACATCATAGCCACAGGGGGGTCTAACACACAAACGTGAATCTTGTCCCCATACAACAAAATCCGCAGTTGTTCGAGTGCCTCCGCTCGTTCCAGCGTCGTCCGCTCCCCAGCGCCATATCTCCGTAGAAAGCCAGCTCGGTACGCATAAAGCCCGATGTGCCGCAGCATGCCTTGATGCGAGTTTGCGTCCCGAGGCCAGGGTATTCTGAGAAGACCAATACGTGCCAAATGTGTCCTTGTGAGACCGACCGATCTTCGCAATACTTGGGTATGTCGCCTACTTCATGACAGCTCACCTCGAGTCACCTGAACGCTCATTGCGGGTCGGTCGACTCAGCGGTTGATCCTTAAAGTCTACAGACTTCCCTCGAAAATCGCAAAATAATAAAATTAGAGTTGTATGGATCGATGAGGCGGAATCCAGGGTTTCTCATTTGTGCGGGGATATCTAGAAGCTCAAAGGAAGCTTGTGAATGATTCCGGAAAACTTTTGTGCAGTATTCGTCGGGGTTACGATCAGACGATGCGGAGCAGCCTCATAGACAGAAAAGGCTATAGTACTCGCTGGGTACACCCCATGGGGTGGCATTGATATGCACTCCCCCTTGGATAGCCGAGTGGTCTGTTGAGGTGACGCAAGTTTAGCTGGAGGCTCCCACCTTGGCATCTCGCTGTTCTACAAGGCCGAGGGAGGCCTGCCAAGGCACCAGCTCATCGAACGAACCCCGTGCTGTGTACGTAAAAGGAAAGTCTCCGACGCATGTGCCGAGGTTTCTCACTTGTTGCTAAGAGAAAATGCGGGTCGGAAAGGAGGCCTACGCAGAGTCCATCACGGAGCGCGCGGAGATGCACGTCTGTTCCCAGGGAATTTCTAGCAAAGTTCCTTCCATCTCTTGAAAACTTATTGCAATAATCCTGAAATAGCGCAAGACGACAATTCTTATGCAACAGGTGGTCGTGGAAGCGATTACAAAAGCTACAGAGTGTTCTTGTTACCGCAGAGTGCTACATGTATAGCATTGTGTGCAGTCTTCGCAGCTGGGTCCAGGGAGATAGGACAAGGCAATGGAGGACCGAAGTCGGAGTCCGCTCCGAAGCTTGTGGTCGGACTGGGACCCCACTCCTAGACGGTTGCGCATTACTGGGGCGGTACGGCCGTTTCTGATTCGTTTGAGGCGGTGCAGACCCATCGCGGGACTTCCCGTGGTGGGGTCTTTGTCTTGGCGCCAACGACTTTTCTGTTGGTCAGCCTCGATCGGGAGAAAGATGGATCGCATTGAGCTACAAATGGCTTCCATACCGCGCACCGTTACTCAAACAGCCAGAAGTTGGACGCAGACGCAAAAGATAGAACGCCGTTTCTTGCTTTGAGGAAATGGACCATAATTGGCCATTTTCTCAAACAGCCGGAACTGGACGCAGACGCCAAATCAGAGAGCCATTTCTGGCTACGAGGACATGGGCCAAAACTGGCCATTTGACAGCCGACTATGACGCAAGGGTCGTGCTGGGCACACCAAGCGCGAAAGCGGTTTCCGGACAAGCAAGCCGCCGGCTTCGATGGCGACGCGCACGGGCTTGACGGGAGAGGGCGAGATACGGACACGGCGTCGGATCCCGGACCGGCCAAAAATGGCAGGACAGTGCCGTCTGCGGGGCAATTAGCCACATCTGGCCCTTTGTTTCGCTCTGCAAAGTTTGATCTTTTACTTCAGTCAATGACAACCGCCGGAATTGGATGCAGGGCTGCGCAAGGCGTCCATGGAAGCTCCGTTTTTTGGCGTTTAAGTGCAAAAAGCCAAGAACGGCGCTAGGCTGGGTCCCGCAAATGGCGAACGACGATCAAGTCGATCGATTGAAGATTGGATCGATACGATATCGATCGAGCAGAACTCTTAATCGAAGCGATCAAATCGATTGTACGATCGATTTCTAAGCCTGATTAGAGTGTGGAGCTCATACAACTCGGTGCATAGAACCAACGTGCGGAGCGCTAGGCGGACTTCGGAGACGCTGGAGATGATGCGTTCACAAGCTGGTCCGTTGAGAGGGGAGAGAAAGGATGCCTTGAGGCGAATCTGGACTGGGCTCTCAAGGTTCACATCTTTGGCCGATTTGTGAAATACAAAGCACGAGCAGAATGGGTTTTTCGAGCAGGCGGCCGTCACCCAGAGCCGGCTGAGCATTTTCTCAACCATAAGGAACCTCGCGCACCACGCCATTTCCGAGATAGCTTGTTGACGAGCCTCTCACATCATCTGCGAGGCAGTCCTTGAGAAGCGCAGGGTGGATGTCTCTGGTAGGTCCGTGAGCCTACGAGGACAATCGGCTACTGACGACGACGACGGGGCGACAGTGACGAAGAAAAGACAAGGATGACAGAGCCCCCGCTCGATGGAGACGGCAAGAAGAAGAGGCGCAGGCCCCTGGGCGCAACGGGCCACTCCTTACTTGACGACGACGACGGAGAGGCGACGGCGACCAAGCCTGCGAAGCCATTGGTTATGCCCAAGAAGGCGAGGGCGCCGCTGGCTGGGGACATAAGGATTCCCTTTGCTGCCTTCCCACCGCTCAAGCGGGACAGGCGATGTTCGAGGTCCTCCTTCAGTGTAGTAACAAGGCTGCGTTGAAAGCCGTCGATCGCCATAACCCGCTTGCGAAAGGTATAGGCACACTCTCAACACAAACCTTTCGCACAGCGCCGCAGTGACTGACTTGTCACTGATTCTAGTTGCATTTGGCTTTCCAACTTCTGAAGTCAACATGCTAGATGGATATGGGGAGCGCTTACGACGCAGGCGCCCTTGAGAACATGAAAGTCGTCCAACGCATTGCCAACACACGAGGCGACAACGCGCTCAGATAGTCATAGCAGATGCCAGAGAGCATGTCGCGATACGACGGCGTACCGTGCTGGGGCATCATGACGTTGGCGCTCACTGAGCCTGCAATGGCGACCATCATGTCGCCATGAGTCACGTCACCAGGGGCGAAGTGCGGCGGCGTCGACGTCGGCGTAGACAATGATAATGGCAACGACGACATGGTTGCGAGCTCGGCCATCGATGCGCCGACACCAGGTCGCGGCGCCCCTAACACGCCAGGGTCTGTGTCCGTGGGCATCTGCATTTCGCACTTCTTCCTGGCTGGAGATGCAAGATCATCCATTCCATGGTCCTCTTCCGGCTGCTCCTTGCTCGGTGCATCCGATATCAGGTCGTCTACCTCGGATCCAGAGCTGTCTTCAGGAGTCCAGGTCCCAGAGGTGCTTTCGCTCTCATTGTCGCTCGGTACTTGCCACATCTGATTTGCAGGGTCGTATCGTGACATGCTCTCTGGCATCTGCTATGACTATCTGAGCGCGTTGTCGCCTCATGTGTTGGCAATGCGTTGGACAACTTTCATGTTCTCAAGGGCGCCTGCGTTGTAAGCGCTCCCCATATCCATCTAGAATGTTGACTTCAGAAGTTGGAAAGCGAAATGCAACTAGAACTGCTTGAATCTGTGACAAGTCAGTCACTGCGGCGCTGTGCGAAAGGTTTGTGATGAGAGTGTGCCTATACCTTTCGCAAGGGGGTTATGGCGATCGACGGCTTTCAACGCAGCCTTGTTGCTACACTGAAGGAGGACCTTGAACATCGCCTGTCCCGCTTGAGCGGCGGGAAGGCAGCAAAGGGAATCCTTACGTCCCCAGCCAGCGGCACCCTCGCCTTCTTGGGCAGAACCAATGGCTTCGCAGGCTTGGTCGCCGTCGCCTCTCCGTCGTCGTCGTCAAGTAAGGAGTGGCCCGTTGCGCCTAGAGGCTCGCGCCTCTTCCTCTCGTCGTCTCCATCAGGATGTGGCACGCGGCGAGAGTGACCTTGCCGAGCGTGTTGTCCGCCACACTTTCCTGCTCCTCGGCGCCCGTCATCTCTTTCACTATGGTGCTTGACGCTCGGATATGACGTCGGCACAACCTTGACAAGGTACGTGTAGTTGGGGTCGGCATCAGTCGTTTGCTGCCTCGTGCATGAAGTCGCATTGCCTCCTCTCCTTGGTGTCACAGTGTTTCTTGAGGTCGGGCCGCGGCCCAATGTCGGTGGCGGCGGCAGTCGGAGCGCGGGGATTGAGAGCGTCGTTGCGCGTCGAGGGGGCGAGCGGGTCGGCATGGGTAGTCGCAGCGGCATCAATCGCGATGGAACCTGGACAAGGTCCTGTTACGCAGGGAACCCTGGTCACGACAGGGATCCTGGTTTCTGCTTGAGAATTTGCCCAAAAGCCAGCGGGACGCCTGGAAAGAGAGAGATGAGCGGATTGGGGCTGATTGGAGGCGACTTGCGGTCGGCTGGAGGCCAAGCCAAGTTCAAGAGTATTGGGCGAGCGCTCGCCACCTCCGCAGTCGGCCAGCTGCGTGGTGTACTGAGAGTACTGCTTTGAAGCGGTCGACAGTACGAGTCGTGCAGCCATCTCTTGGGGTGGTGCCAGGAAAGGAGAGGCCAGGTGGGCTGAAGGTGTTGCATGCGAGAAGTCGTGAGGAGCAGGTCCGAGTTGGTACAGTACAGACCTTGCAAACCAGAGGCCAGGTTCGCGGGGTGTTGGGGCCTAGGACGACCGGTAACAACGCAGCGACTCCAGAGTTGCAGCAGGGAAAGAGCTCCCCTGCTCGACGATCAGAGACTGGTTCAAACATTGACTTCAACGAATCTCAAAACGCTGACTCCATCACCAGATCACCAGTCAGAGCCACCAACCGGAGGCCAGCGAAGAAAGCAGAGAAAGTCAAAGTGTAGCTGAACCGCACAATTCGAGTCCTGAAGAGGTTATAAGGACTCAATCCGAGTGCAATGGCCGCCACCACGCCGGAAAAGCGCAAAATATCCACCACAGACTCTGTACTAGTTTATTACATACCGAATCAAGGACACTGCGCCGCAGTATGAAGTCGCCCAAACCTTGACGTACTCTTCCGCTTCGGCGCGCATCAAAGGCTCTTGTAGGCGAAAATTAGTAATATGAGCAGCGAACGACTCTGCTGCGCACGGCAGACCCTTCCGGCTGACTTCGTTCCGCTGCCACGGCCGCTTTCTCTGGCGATATATCCTGACGCTCATCGGCGTCAACAAGATCGTGCCCGGCGGCATCCCGACGAAGTGGAGGTCCCTTGTCGTCGCCGATGCCAGAATTATCCCTGCCGGCGGCCCGAAGTGGATCGTTATCTCGGCCGAGATCCGATGCCCCGGGTACGCCTTATCGATAATGACCTCAACCGCCGTGTAGCTAGCGCCGTTTACTAGCTTCAGCCCCTGATGGGTGTTGTGGTTTACGACGACCGGCATCCCGGCCGCGAACATGAAGACGGCCGGCACCGGGATCGCGCTATCGTCGCCCTGGTTGAGCATCATGATCGCTTCTTCCTCCGTCGGCAGCTCCTCCTTCCACCTGTGCTCGGAGATGAAGATGCGCATCGTCGACCGCCGCTGGACCCGGAACGCCAAGCT
>KQ030669.1:32356-44277 GCA_000956045.1 Hirsutella minnesotensis 3608
AGCGCCCCTCGTTCGTTGGTCTCCACGGCGCCATAGTACTTGCTGATGCGCCCGAATACCGACTCTTCACCGACTTTCACGTAGTGATCGAAGAATAGCTTCATCTCCCGGTGGAAGAAGACGGCGGAGCTCATGGGGTCCGATATGGCCAGCCGCGTCCGCTTGTACGCATTTCCAAGGCCTTCTAGGAACTCCTCGGCTGCGTCGGGATCGCGGGTGCGGTATGCCGCCAGTCGCAGCTTCACCGGATTCGTAATGTCATTCGGGTTGATGGTGAACCAGATGGCCGGCACGCCGTAGCCAACGATGAGCGACTGGATTTTCCGCCGCATATTGAGCCGGACCTCCCTGGACATGGGCTGCCGGTGGCCGTACAGCGACAGGCTCCTGAGAAGCTCCTTCACGCCATCGTCGGTCGTCTTGCCCGAGCTCTCCAACTCGACCCTCGCCGCGGCTAACCTCTCTGCGGTCATCGAGCGAACAATGCGCTCTACCGTGCGGAAGTTCCTCCTCGTCACACTCAGCATGCTAACACGGCGGTTCCGCGATCGCACCCCCATGTTAAAGACAAGAAATGCAAAGATGTGGTGCAACGCAAATCGGCCGCCATGGCGCCGGAGCACTATGTCGGCCCACACCCGAAGGTTCAAGCTTCGAGAGGATACGGAGTCTCTCGCAGCCGCCTCCGCCTCAACGGCCCTACCTCGCAAGTCGGTGGTGGCCTTTCCGGCCTCGGCTATGGTCTCTTCAAGCAGCCTTGGTCCCCCAACGCCAAATGGGAACAGGGTCGGGAACGTTCGGGCGAAGAAGGACGTCTCAAAGGAATCGGCGAACTCGTCACCCCGCGAAACTCGGATGTATGGCTCGGAGCCATCGTCGCCGCGCCCCCGAGCCCCCGCCGCCGAGGATCCGACCCACGTCCTCGGGCCTGCACGGCTCTCGTCGGCGCCCTCACCAATGGCGTCGCAGGCAAACCGCAGCTTCTCGACATCTACCACGTCTGGCGGTCCGTCCAGTGCAAACATGGCAGAGGACGTCACCTCGTTGATCGCTTCAACGTTCTGATCGGGGCCAGCGCCAATTCCATCGCGATCCGCACCTTCTTCGTTAGGCCCCTGCCTCTCAGCCTCACCGTCTGTTTCTTGCCTTTGGTTGAGCAGCGCGAAGAGCTGGTCGATCTCTACCGACCCCTCGTCGTCCAAGGCGCGCTCCGTGGGCGGCACAACGTGGGCCGTTCGCGTTTTCTCCCATGCAGACGGCTCGTTCCGCTCCATGCGATCGTACACCAACGCCGGCACCCCGTGTATCGAGTCTCCCCAGCTCTCCATCTCCGCCGCGTCGATCTCGATCTCGGCGTAGTGGGGGTTGTTCCTCTTCAGCCAGGTAAGGGCCCTCTCGACCACCCGCCGCCTCACCGACAAGAGACTCGACAGGTCGCTTGGTGCCGGCTTCTCAGCGCCCTGCCACGAGACGTGGATCTCGTCCAGTGCTTGCAGAAGAGGGTGCGGGAGCACTTTAGTCGCCAGCTCCTGCACGTTGTTCGGAAACACCGTGATGTGGCCCTTGACATGCCTCGGATACCTCACGCCCTGCCTCTGCCCCCCCGGAATGCTATATCTCGTGACAAACCCGTAACACGAGTTCAGCGAGATGAGCTTCTCTTCGACCGGCGTGAGTCCCTTGAGCTCATCGGGGAACATGTGCTCACAGCCAAGGCGACTGTGAAGGTGAATCGCCGGTGACAGGCTCCCGCGCGCCAGGCATCGGGCACACTCGGCGCACACCGACACGGACTCGCCCTCGGGAAAGCAGCTCCGGCACGAAAATGGGGAGCGACCGCCCTTTGGGACGCAGCTTGACACCCGTTGACCCCATGTGATCTCCCTCAACTCTTTTCTCGTACACTTGCGGTAGCACAGCATGCAGGTCCGTATCGGCAGTGTGCTCGCATCGTGGAACGCCTGATAAAAATCTCGCACCGTCGACACCTTCCTCTCGTGCGGTATTGGCGTGCACCACATCTGACTGTTGGACAAGCTCTCCTTCATGGCGAAGTCTTCCTCCAAAACTTGCAGCACAGCCCCCAGCTCTTCGGCCTGCAGCTCCCGTCTCCTCTCCCTTCCGACCCCACTCCGAACCTCTTTTCTCGGGCGCTCGTCCCTGCTAGGAAGACGGCCTCTCTTCTGCCGCTTCCGGGGTCGCCCCGGATCCGTGATTTCCTCTCTGGTCGGCTGATTCGCTTCTTCACAGGCCGTCGGATACGCCAGCTTTGGCGACGACTGTCCGACAACGTGCGCATCCCCCGACGCGCCCTCCGGCTCGTGACACTGGACAGGCCGCGTGCCATGCTGGCGAACATTTTCCATGCGAAGCCTTAATCTAGTGAGTCCCTGCCCCTTCCGGTACTCTCTTCGACCCTGCTGGGGCAAACGCTGCCGGCCAGACAGCACGGGCTCCGCAACCGCCGCCGCCGATGAGCCGCCCACCTCCCTTTGTTGCGGCCTCCGTCCGCTCAGCGAAGCGTCCGCTGGCTCTGCCGCGGCATCGTCCACACCCGCGTCTGCACCACTATCCCCCACAGGAGGCGACCCCGAATGTTGCGCCGTACCTGCTGCGTTGGAGAAGCCCCTGCGGCTTGGTACTCCCTTTCCCCGCCAACTCCGTCCCCGACGGCGCTTGGGCAGACCAGACGCAATCGCTGCTGCTAATTGCTCCTTTCCTCTCAACTTGTCGAATACCGGTTCCTTGGGCTGGATAGGTCGGAGCGTCGATCCCTTTCTCGAACGAATACCCGGGACATCGCCGGCCGCCGCCGTATCGCCCCGATCACCATCTTCAGGCTTCCTGTCTTCCTGTCTTCCTGTCTTCCTGTCTTCCTGTCTTCCTGTCTTCCTGTCTTCCTGTCTTCCTGTCTTCCTGTCTTCCTGTCTTCCTGTCTTCCTGTCTTCCTGTCTTCCTGTCTTCCTGTCTTCCTGTCTTCCTGTCTTCCTGTCTTCCTGTCTTCCTGTCTTCCTGTCTTCCTGTCTTCCTGTCTTCCTGTCTTCCTGTCTTCCTGTCTTCCTGTCTTCCTGTCTTCCTGTCTTCCTGTCTTCCTGTCTTCCTGTCTTCCTGTCTTCCTGTCTTCCTGTCTTCCTGTCTTCCTGTCTTCCTGTCTTCCTGTCTTCCTGTCTTCCTGTCTTCCTGTCTTCCTGTCTTCCTGTCTTCCTGTCTTCCTGTCTTCCTGTCTTCCTGTCTTCCTGTCTTCCTGTCTTCCTGTCTTCCTGTCTTCCTGTCTTCCTGTCTTCCTGTCTTCCTGTCTTCCTGTCTTCCTGTCTTCCTGTCTTCCTGTCTTCCTGTCTTCCTGTCTTCCTGTCTTCCTGTCTTCCTGTCTTCCTGTCTTCCTGTCTTCCTGTCTTCCTGTCTTCCTGTCTTCCTGTCTTCCTGTCTTCCTGTCTTCCTGTCTTCCTGTCTTCCTGTCTTCCTGTCTTCCTGTCTTCCTGTCTTCCTGTCTTCCTGTCTTCCTGTCTTCCTGTCTTCCTGTCTTCCTGTCTTCCTGTCTTCCTGTCTTCCTGTCTTCCTGTCTTCCTGTCTTCCTGTCTTCCTGTCTTCCTGTCTTCCTGTCTTCCTGTCTTCCTGTCTTCCTGTCTTCCTGTCTTCCTGTCTTCCTGTCTTCCTGTCTTCCTGTCTTCCTGTCTTCCTGTCTTCCTGTCTTCCTGTCTTCCTGTCTTCCTGTCTTCCTGTCTTCCTGTCTTCCTGTCTTCCTGTCTTCCTGTCTTCCTGTCTTCCTGTCTTCCTGTCTTCCTGTCTTCCTGTCTTCCTGTCTTCCTGTCTTCCTGTCTTCCTGTCTTCCTGTCTTCCTGTCTTCCTGTCTTCCTGTCTTCCTGTCTTCCTGTCTTCCTGTCTTCCTGTCTTCCTGTCTTCCTGTCTTCCTGTCTTCCTGTCTTCCTGTCTTCCTGTCTTCCTGTCTTCCTGTCTTCCTGTCTTCCTGTCTTCCTGTCTTCCTGTCTTCCTGTCTTCCTGTCTTCCTGTCTTCCTGTCTTCCTGTCTTCCTGTCTTCCTGTCTTCCTGTCTTCCTGTCTTCCTGTCTTCCTGTCTTCCTGTCTTCCTGTCTTCCTGTCTTCCTGTCTTCCTGTCTTCCTGTCTTCCTGTCTTCCTGTCTTCCTGTCTTCCTGTCTTCCTGTCTTCCTGTCTTCCTGTCTTCCTGTCTTCCTGTCTTCCTGTCTTCCTGTCTTCCTGTCTTCCTGTCTTCCTGTCTTCCTGTCTTCCTGTCTTCCTGTCTTCCTGTCTTCCTGTCTTCCTGTCTTCCTGTCTTCCTGTCTTCCTGTCTTCCTGTCTTCCTGTCTTCCTGTCTTCCTGTCTTCCTGTCTTCCTGTCTTCCTGTCTTCCTGTCTTCCTGTCTTCCTGTCTTCCTGTCTTCCTGTCTTCCTGTCTTCCTGTCTTCCTGTCTTCCTGTCTTCCTGTCTTCCTGTCTTCCTGTCTTCCTGTCTTCCTGTCTTCCTGTCTTCCTGTCTTCCTGTCTTCCTGTCTTCCTGTCTTCCTGTCTTCCTGTCTTCCTGTCTTCCTGTCTTCCTGTCTTCCTGTCTTCCTGTCTTCCTGTCTTCCTGTCTTCCTGTCTTCCTGTCTTCCTGTCTTCCTGTCTTCCTGTCTTCCTGTCTTCCTGTCTTCCTGTCTTCCTGTCTTCCTGTCTTCCTGTCTTCCTGTCTTCCTGTCTTCCTGTCTTCCTGTCTTCCTGTCTTCCTGTCTTCCTGTCTTCCTGTCTTCCTGTCTTCCTGTCTTCCTGTCTTCCTGTCTTCCTGTCTTCCTGTCTTCCTGTCTTCCTGTCTTCCTGTCTTCCTGTCTTCCTGTCTTCCTGTCTTCCTGTCTTCCTGTCTTCCTGTCTTCCTGTCTTCCTGTCTTCCTGTCTTCCTGTCTTCCTGTCTTCCTGTCTTCCTGTCTTCCTGTCTTCCTGTCTTCCTGTCTTCCTGTCTTCCTGTCTTCCTGTCTTCCTGTCTTCCTGTCTTCCTGTCTTCCTGTCTTCCTGTCTTCCTGTCTTCCTGTCTTCCTGTCTTCCTGTCTTCCTGTCTTCCTGTCTTCCTGTCTTCCTGTCTTCCTGTCTTCCTGTCTTCCTGTCTTCCTGTCTTCCTGTCTTCCTGTCTTCCTGTCTTCCTGTCTTCCTGTCTTCCTGTCTTCCTGTCTTCCTGTCTTCCTGTCTTCCTGTCTTCCTGTCTTCCTGTCTTCCTGTCTTCCTGTCTTCCTGTCTTCCTGTCTTCCTGTCTTCCTGTCTTCCTGTCTTCCTGTCTTCCTGTCTTCCTGTCTTCCTGTCTTCCTGTCTTCCTGTCTTCCTGTCTTCCTGTCTTCCTGTCTTCCTGTCTTCCTGTCTTCCTGTCTTCCTGTCTTCCTGTCTTCCTGTCTTCCTGTCTTCCTGTCTTCCTGTCTTCCTGTCTTCCTGTCTTCCTGTCTTCCTGTCTTCCTGTCTTCCTGTCTTCCTGTCTTCCTGTCTTCCTGTCTTCCTGTCTTCCTGTCTTCCTGTCTTCCTGTCTTCCTGTCTTCCTGTCTTCCTGTCTTCCTGTCTTCCTGTCTTCCTGTCTTCCTGTCTTCCTGTCTTCCTGTCTTCCTGTCTTCCTGTCTTCCTGTCTTCCTGTCTTCCTGTCTTCCTGTCTTCCTGTCTTCCTGTCTTCCTGTCTTCCTGTCTTCCTGTCTTCCTGTCTTCCTGTCTTCCTGTCTTCCTGTCTTCCTGTCTTCCTGTCTTCCTGTCTTCCTGTCTTCCTGTCTTCCTGTCTTCCTGTCTTCCTGTCTTCCTGTCTTCCTGTCTTCCTGTCTTCCTGTCTTCCTGTCTTCCTGTCTTCCTGTCTTCCTGTCTTCCTGTCTTCCTGTCTTCCTGTCTTCCTGTCTTCCTGTCTTCCTGTCTTCCTGTCTTCCTGTCTTCCTGTCTTCCTGTCTTCCTGTCTTCCTGTCTTCCTGTCTTCCTGTCTTCCTGTCTTCCTGTCTTCCTGTCTTCCTGTCTTCCTGTCTTCCTGTCTTCCTGTCTTCCTGTCTTCCTGTCTTCCTGTCTTCCTGTCTTCCTGTCTTCCTGTCTTCCTGTCTTCCTGTCTTCCTGTCTTCCTGTCTTCCTGTCTTCCTGTCTTCCTGTCTTCCTGTCTTCCTGTCTTCCTGTCTTCCTGTCTTCCTGTCTTCCTGTCTTCCTGTCTTCCTGTCTTCCTGTCTTCCTGTCTTCCTGTCTTCCTGTCTTCCTGTCTTCCTGTCTTCCTGTCTTCCTGTCTTCCTGTCTTCCTGTCTTCCTGTCTTCCTGTCTTCCTGTCTTCCTGTCTTCCTGTCTTCCTGTCTTCCTGTCTTCCTGTCTTCCTGTCTTCCTGTCTTCCTGTCTTCCTGTCTTCCTGTCTTCCTGTCTTCCTGTCTTCCTGTCTTCCTGTCTTCCTGTCTTCCTGTCTTCCTGTCTTCCTGTCTTCCTGTCTTCCTGTCTTCCTGTCTTCCTGTCTTCCTGTCTTCCTGTCTTCCTGTCTTCCTGTCTTCCTGTCTTCCTGTCTTCCTGTCTCCTGTCTCCCTGTCTTCTGTCCCCTGTCGCCAACTTTCGTTCCGAAAGGCTTCTTTGCGCGAGCCGCGGCTGGCGAGCCTTCCCTCGTATAACTTAGTGCCTTGAGGAACGAAAGGATTCTATGCCCCGCCCCCGACCACACCAAAATTTTTTCCCTTTGCCTTGAGGAACGAAAGGCTCCTTCTGGACGCGGAAAAAAACCAAAAAGCCCAAAAACTACTTCACCCTCGAAATCCTGGCTTCTGATTGGTCCAAAAATTGCCTCTTTCGTCCTAGCCCCTCCCTGTTGTCCTTGCATGCAGGGCTTCCCTTTTGTCATTTGGTTGTGGTTGCTTTCGCCTGCTGGTCGCCCTCAGGTCGTGGTCTGTGTGGTCGCCTTCTGGACGCGAAGGAAAACCCCCAAAAAAAACCCCCCAAAAAAAAACTAAAAAAAACTACTTCACCCTCAAAATCCTGGCTTCTGATTGGCCTAACTTTTCCGCTCTCTTTCGTCCCTAGCCTTCTTTTCGCTGAAGGAATAATCGGTTCTTGTGATTGGCTCATGACTTATTCCTGATGCCTTTGAGAAAGCTGAGCGAGGTCGAGCCAGCTTGAAGCCGCTCGAACAGTTTCGTCGCTCAGCTGTCCCAGCTTCGCCTGTGCGGCAGTCATCTCGTCTGGGACTCTGTTGCCCACCAAGTCTCTCTCCCGCACCTTCGAGATGAGCATGATGCCGTCCAGCTTCGGGCAGCGGGACAGCTGCACGTACAGGCTGTACGGGTCGCACTGCGAGGAGACGGCGCGTCCGTCGATGATGGACGTCCGCGTCCCCCGCAACTCCAGGGCTACACGCTCCAGTGTCCTACCCTGCACTTTATAGTCGGTGCACGCAAAGGCCGCCGCGCAGGGTAGGCCCTTTCGGCTGACGTCGTTATGTTGCCACGGCCTTTTTCGCTGGCACTGTATCTTGACGGTCATGGGTGTCAACAAGACCGTGCCCGGCGGCATCCCGACGAAGTGGAGACCTCTCGTCGTCTCCGACTCCAGTATTACCCCTGCCGGCGGCCCGAAGTGGATCGCCGTGTCGGCCGAGACCCGATGCCCCAGGTACGCCTTATCGACAATGACCTCCACCGCCGTGTAGCTGGCGCCGTTCACCAGCTTCAGCCCCTGGTGGGTGTTGTGGTTCACGACGACCGGCATCCCCGGCACGAACATGAAGACGGCCCGCACCCGGATCGCGCTCTCGCCCTGGTTCAACATCATGGTGGCCTCTTCCATTTGTGGTCGGAGAGGAAGATGCGCACCGTCGACCGCTGCTGGGTCTGGAACGCCAGGCTCGCCTGATTGGTCACCGCTGTACTTGCCCTTCTTCTTCTCGCTCGGCCGGCGCCGACGCGTTGCGTCACCTAATACCTTTTCCTTCCATCCCCTGTCCATCCCCTTACTCTTTTCGCAGGGTAGCCTCTTAGTTTTATCTCGTTTTCTTTTGCTAGCAAGCTCCTCTGTTCCTCCCCTCTGCCAAATGCTGTTGCCAGTTCCCATCTTTCCTGCGCGACCGGGGACCGATTCGCCTCTCCTGTTTTTTCTTTCATTTCTATTTTTGGAGGTAGGGACACGGGAAGAAGCCTCTCCGCCAACCGTCTCTCGTCACGTCACAAACGCATGCCCCGTTGACGAACCGCGCCGCCAGTTGCGGTAATCGCACCACGTCGACATCCTTGGCTGTGTTCGTGGCTGCCGCGAGATCTTTCGAGAACCCGCAGGCGGAGTGGATCGTGACGCCGTTGATCCGCGCTGCTGCGGTCCCTGACGTCGCCGTTATCAATAGGCGATTCGATTGATCCTTTGACGCGAAGAGCTCGACCAGCGCCTCGATGACCCGTGACTTGCCGGTTCCGCCCTCTCCACCGACAAACTGGCACAGCTGGCCTGCGTTGCCTTTCTCGCTGCGCCGTACTAGGTCGAGCTGGCGGCACATGATTAGGAAGGCTATCGCCTGCTTCTTGTTCAGCGTAAACCGCGCTACCAAGGCCTTGCCCGCCTCAAGAAACGAGGTTGAGGCACCAAACCGGACTTCCATTCCCGCGCTGGCCTCCGCTGCCGTTTCCTCGAGATCCGCTGCTGTCATCTGAATGTCATCTTCCCCGAATCCCGTGAGCACGCTCCGCGCCGCCGCGCGCCAATCCACCACTGGTGCCGTGGCCACGCTTTGTATGCCCCGTATCATTTTTTCCCTCTCCCTGGATGCAGAGATTTGCTGCGACTTTATGGCCCTAACTTGACTCTGCGGTGGTATGGTGGCTCCGGAGAGTGCCCTCCCGGGTATGCTGATTCGCCTTGGACCCTCTTCGGGCAGTATCGTGGCCCGGAACTCAGACGACGAGGACGACGACGAATGCTGAAAGCGGCCGAGCTCCTGCATCATCGCCATGAGCTCTGGCGAGTCGGCCGTGATTTGGTTCGCCCCGATCGAGCTTCTGACAACGTCGATTAGTCGCATCGTGTTCCCGGCGCTGTCGGCCTGGTATGACGATCCGGTTTCACCTTCCACCTCCCCAGTGCCAAACTCGTCCGCATGTACTGCTGTGGCATCCCCATCTCCGGAAGAGGCCGCCCACTGCTTGGCGTCCCGCTTTGCGTCTTCGGCCGACCGTCGCAGCAGTTGCACGTTATCGACGAAACATGATATCCTCGGGGCCAGAGCTGCTCGTTCCCGCGCCCATATGCGGTTAATGTCGCCGCTTCCTTCACCTAAGAAAGACTCCCACGGCACGAACAGACCTAGATGCTGCACGGCCGCTCTTCGACATGGGAATTAGCCTTCTCGACCCGGCACCCCCGGATCCGCCGACCACAAACGTACCTTCGGTAGCACGACCCTTCGTCGTCTTCGTCGAAATCCTTGCTCAGATACCCGTCGAGGCAGACCGTGGCCTGCTTCCCCGGTCGCCTGAGCACCTGCACCCAACGGCTTCCTGGAACCCAGCCGCTCTCGAACGGTACTTCTCCCCAGGCGGCGGGCCTCTCGTCCCCGTCGTTGCGCTTCAGCCTGACTAGCGAAACGTAGTCGTAGAGGCACAGCTCTCCAAGGACATCTCCCCGATGACGATATGCCTCGACATGGCAAATTCTCTGGCCTGCTTCCTCGACGAGGATTGACTCGTCCACGCATGCATCTGCGGTGGCCAGCCCGCTTTCTTGTCGAAGGTGCGGCCATTCTCGGAATATGTGCCAGTAGAGCAACGACACGTTTAGGTATGCCCAGGCACAGCTATTCGTCAGTTCAGTGCGGTATCCCAGAAGGTCCGCGACGACCTCGACCTGTGATAACGGCCGCTCGGTAAACACGCGATTCGCCACTTTCATCAAGAACTGTCGCGTCTTATTCTGGCTCCCGTCATCACCGGCACCATCGTCTCCACGAGCCTCCGCCCCCTCGGTCAGTTGGTCACCTGCTCCCGGGGGCAAGAGATCGGCCGCCGCTGCAACACGCTTCCATACAGGGTCCTCTACCTTGGTCGCGTAGTTGGTGACGTAGAGGACGAGGGCCATGGTCTTGCGCTGCGTGGCGATGAAAGATATGTCGTGGTTGTGACGAAGCCCTACGGCAATCGCCTTGTTCCACCGATTCACCATGCTGTGCGACCTCCGAATCCGCAACACGCCGTCTCCCGTGAAGGCCGTCTCGTCGACCAGCGCCCACGGCGCCTTGAAGCGACACAGATCGCCCTTGCGGCCTCCCTTGCCCAGCGAGTACTTGACACAGGTCGGGCTATGGGTGTGGATCTGCGTCGCGCCCGCACAGAAGTTCGCTTCCTCGTCGAACGACGCTGAAAATTGCCCTTCATCGGCTAGCAATTGCGATATGTCCGATGTCACCGATCGCTCTGCCTGGATTGCGCAGGAAGCTTCCTGATCCAGATCCTGTCGCGTCCGTCAGCCTTATCGACCTTCATGGACGGAGGCTCGTACGTCAACACGCCGCCGCCCTGTACATACCTCGGAAAAGACACTGTCGACGTATTTGACGATGCGCTCTCGGTATGCTGCTTGATCGTCGCCGTCGATATCGGCAAGCATCGAGCCTAGGTGCGCGTTTCCGTGCAGCCAGAGCAGTCCGTGAACATGAAGCGCCCCTCGCTCGTTGGTCTCAACGGCACCATAATAATGGCTGATGCGCCCGAATACCGACTCCTCTCCCACTCTCACGTAATGCTCGAAGAATAGCGTCATTTCTCGGTGGAAAAACTCGGCCGAGCTCAAGGGGTCCGAGATGGCCAGCCGCGCACGTTTGAACGCCATGTCGAGGCTCTCTCACGAACGCCTCGGCCGCTGCAGGGTCACGCGTGCGGTAAGCTGCCAGTCTCAGCTTCACCGGGTTCGTGATGTCATTTGGGTTGAGCGTGAACCAAATAGCAGGCACGCCACGATGCAAGATGAGCGACTGGATCTTGCGTCGCATGCTCAGACGCAGTTCCCTCGACATGGGCTGCCGATAGCCGTAGAGTGAGAGGCTTCTTAGAAGCTCCTTCACGCCGTCATCGGTAGTCTTGCCCGAACCCTCCAACTCTGCCCTGGCCGCCGCCAACCTCTCTGCTGTCAGCGACCGTACGATGCGCTCCACCTTGGGGAAATTCTTCCGCCTCACGCTCAGCATGCTGACACGGCGGTTCCTCGACCGCACGTCCATATTGAATACAAGAAACGAGAAGATGGTGTGCATCGCAAATCGCCCACCATGGCGCCGCAGCGCGATGCCGGCCCATGTCCGAAGGCTCACGCTCCGGGACGCCAAGAGATCTCGCGCGGCCGTCTCTACTCCAGCAGCTGTGCCCCAGCAATTGACCCTCCCCTTCGCCCCCAAGACGGCCTCTTCCGCCAGCCGTGGTCCACCAAATCCGAACGGCAATAGGGTGGGGAAGGTCTTCGCGAAGAAGGAGGGGTCAAGTGAATCGGCGAATTCGTCGCCACGACAAACGTGCTGCCTCCGCCGACCTTATCCATGTCCTCGGCCCCACCCCTTCCTTCTCGGCCCCGTCGCCACCCACGGCGTCGCAGGCAAAGCGGAGCTTCTCGGCATCCGACACGTCCGGCTGCCCATCCAGCGCAAACATGCCAGAAGAGCTTATCTCGTTGATCATCTCCCCCGCGCCATCGGGCTCGGCATCGCTCCCACCATTGGCCTCACCCGGCCCGCCCCCGTCGGTTTCTTCTCCCCGGCTGTCCGACACGTCCTGTCCTTGGTAGAGTCGAGACTCTCCATTTCCGCCCCGTCAATGTCAATGTCGGCGTAATGCGGATTATTCGTCTTTAACCAGATAAGGGCTCTCTCGACGACTTGGCGCCTCACCGACAAGAGACCCGACAAGTCGCTCGGAGCTGGCTTCTCGGCGCCTTGCCACGAGACGTGGATCTCGTCCATGACTTGCAGGAGTGGGTGCGGCAGCAC
>KQ030670.1:0-42504 GCA_000956045.1 Hirsutella minnesotensis 3608
CGGTATACGGACCAATGGCAGTCGTTGAAGCCCCAAACCCAGACCGCCTCAAACCACCAATCCGCCCGGCAGCTGCGGTCGGTCGGTTTGATGAAAATTCACGGTCGGTCAGTCTGCGGTCTGAAGGTGGTCTGTCAGACGGTCTGTCAGACGGTCGGTTTGTTAGCCACACTGCCTTTGTTCCCCTCTTGAGGCTGTTCTCTTCTCTCTACTGCCTCACCACTGTCTCCAAGCCTGCCATGAAGGCGGCGTAGGTCGAAGAGCAATCATGGCACTTGGTGAGACGAGATCAGACGTGGCATAAACGACTGTGCTTCCCCTTTGTCGTCATCAAGATCGCCCGCTGACTTTCTTGGCAGCCTTGACGACGAGCGTTGCCGAGGCCGCCGGCCGGTCCTTTGTCCTTGGCGTCCGGCCAACTGTCGCCGCTGCGCCACGCGGCCCGACTTGCGTCTCTGTTTACGACTTCTCTCGTGCGAGTGTCGCCGGCCCTGTCCACGTCTCCCAGAGTGACAAAGTGAGCTCGACCAGGCCGACGCCTCCCAGCTTGGCGGGATATCCTCCGCGTACTCGCCTTCCAAGATCGACCCTTACAAGTCTGCAGCAGGCATCCATCATATCAGCTGAGGAAACACTCGGATCTGGGAAGCTTGATGGCTCATGGTCTACCAAGTGCAGGTACTAGTCACGTCCTTCGTGACTTGGCGTCGATGATCGGGTCCCGTTGTTGCCTGAACCCAAGGTGCTTTCACGTTACTACACGAATAGCGCCACCTCTCTCACTGCTTTGGAAGTAAAGATGAGCTGTCCGCGTTACTGCATGATGCAAAGGCGCTTCTTTAACAAAGCGCATTCGCCGGTATATGAGGATCTCCCCAAGGGGGTGATGCATTTAAGGGTTTTCGAGCAGCTGCCAACTTCTGTCTGCCTCCGTCCGCCATTCTCCTGCGGCTAGCAGGACAAGCATTGCCTTCGTCCTCTCTCAGCGTCAGGAGACTGTATACCGGGATATACCCCGTAACCAAGGTGACGCCCACGCCCTGTGCGAACCGCCGAACCCCCCAAGTTATCTCGAGATGATGTCAAAGCAGCAGCTAAGGCCCAAGACCAACTACATCATCGGATGCTAGACGACATCGAGAGTGGTCTGGGCACCGTTCTTTCCTCGGATGGCGTCAACATCGACGATACGGTAGCCCGCTACGACCATAAGGAGATGGCCATTGCGCACCGACGTAGTGATTTCGATGAACAAGGCCCTCGAATGCTCGTAGACATATATCAGTCCCATGACCGGCTTCGTGGAAATGGGTTACGCCGCCGCAGTCACGGCCCACTTTGACACTAATCTATCTGCAGACCATGGCGCTTCAACTTGTTTGTACCTTTCTGGATAGGTATACTGCTAACCCGAACTCAGCCGGTCAACATCTTCGGTATACCGGCGGGCCAGGTGGCACGGGAAAGTTGCGGATTACCGATGCCCTGAAGGACATCTTCGCGGCGAGAAACCAGCAACATCTTCTACAGATAACTGGCACATCAGGCAGTTCGGCAGCCCAAATTGGCGGCACGACGATCCACTCGGCCCGTGGGTTGGATTCCCATCGCGATCCAAACAAATCGCCTCCCCCTTTCTCGGAGGCGAAGAAATGGATATGGAAGCAGAAGCTGGTGCTCGTCATTGACGAGGTCAGTATGCTCGGGGGAGCCACCCTGCACAACGTCAGTCGTCACCTGCAGGCACTCCGTGACTGTCCGGACGTGAAGACCTGGCTGGCCGTCGTGACGCATGAGGTGCCGCCATCCGTCTTGATCGTCTGCCGTAAGGCTGAATGCATACGTTTTCCACCTCTCGGGCAGAAGGCAAAGCAGAAACATACCAGTCTTCCACCTACTGCTGGCAATTCGCCCGGGCCCAATGATCGCCTCCGCCGCCGCTCCTCGAACCACTTGCTCGTTTGTTTTGCCGTTCCTTTCTTCTTTCGTCTCCTGACTGGTCAATTGCTGGCTGGCGGATGAAACAAGTCGATCTTGCCGCGTTTCTGCGTACGCAAAGCAGCTCTGTTCGCACACCTAGCCTGTGTATACTCGTAGGGAATTAACGAACCTGGCAACCTTCTGATCGTCCAGCTTCGCCTGCACGCAGCTGGAGAGGAGCTTCCAGGACCCTATAGATAATTGGAGCAGCCGCAACTCCTCAAGAGCTGAGCGAAACGCTCCCTGATCGTCACCGCGCTGACGCTGGGCAACCTTCAAGAAAACCGTCTTGTCGAAGCGCCGATATGCGTTTCTGCCCTTGATCTCTACTCCCTGCACCTCCTTGTCGTAATAAAGAGGGCTTCCGCATTACAGGGGGAAGCTGAAATCAGTCGCCAACCAGGAGGATATTAAGATCACCAAAGAACTCCTCATTCCTATTCGGGAACGCCTCACGGAGACGGTCATCAATCCATGACAGCTGTCGCAGACCCAGCATGCTCTTCTCATCGACGATCAGGTACTTGATATCCTTCAGCTGCTTCTGGAGCTGAGCTTTGTCGATCGCTGACAGGGGCTTGAAGTCCTTGTTGATGGGGAGGTGCAGCAGGGAGTGCAAGGTACTGCCCGATATCTGATTTCCCGCAACGCCCGTGGGCGCGGCACGCCAAACAGGCGTCCCTCTTCCGCCCGAGGCGGCTTAGAGGTGCGCCGAGAGCAGATTGATGAGGTATGACTTGCCCGTGTCACCGCCAACATTCCCAATGGAGTAACAACTGGGAACAGGCCTGGGTCAGAAAGTGGCCCATCACCGTATCGTACACTAGGCGCTGCTCCGGATTCAGGGAATCGCGAGCCTCCAGCGGCTGATGATCCACATCAAGGTGAAGGGGGTTTTCGGCTTTGCGTTGCTTCCAGAAGTCGCCGTGGAGAATGCCGTCAAAGAGGCAGCGAAAGATCATACAGCAGGCGAACGATTTGAAGATCGATGAAGGATGCTTGGGGATGCGAGTGCAGCTCCATTGTGTTTCATCTTTGAAGGGGGCAAGACGCTAGGCTTGTTTAGCCAAGCGGGTTCTTTCAATCACGTGAGACTCACACGTCAGCAAGACCGGAAAACTGAAGCCAGGCTCTTCGTGCTCCTCCCGCTCAAACTCATCGTCCTCTGCCTGCAGCTCATTTGCTCCCACCTCCCCGTAATGGTCGTCCTCGTGGAGATGGTGTCGCTGCCGACAGCACTGGTACGCCGCCGCAAAGGACTCAAACCGCTGCCCGTCCACAGCAAGCAGCTCCTCCGGAGAGCGATGCGAATGGGCCATCATCAACTTGACACGGCAGAAGTCATGAAACCGGGGTGACGCCTCCGCTGACCTGTACCGAGGGAAATAGGACAGGACCCTCTTCTTCGCGTTCGCACCGAGTCACCACCACCTCTTGAGATTGTATGACTGCAGGTACTCGAGATAGGTTATACTCTCATGTTGGTCATCTCTCTGCAGATAATTCCGATAGCTGCCGATAGCCTCACTGACATCCTCGTCGACGCGGTACGACCGCACATGCTGCTCCAACGGGCGGCAGTCGACGTACACAACCATCCGAGTGCCTTCCTGCAGAGGGATGTTGAGCAGCAAGTGGGAAATTTCCTGCGCTGAGTAATCTCTCTCGGCAATCAACTTATTCATAAGGCGAGAAGAGAAAGACAACAGGGGCTGGTGGTGTGCTGTATGCGGCAAAACCTGATCTGCGAGCTTGCAGTAAGACTCCGTCTTCTTCTCCGATTTGCTGCAATACTTGGCAGCATACGTAATGACTGCCTGTAAGCTGGTGCAGGGCGATATGTCGATATTGGCCAGCCAGCCCAGAATGATGGCAGGATTGAAGTGGTTCATAAGGCTGTCGTTGCGGGCTGTCTCGAAGATGTAATATGACTTGCCTTCTTTCCTGATGACTGCGGCTAGCTCCGGCAAGGCACGGGGGAAGTTGAAACGACACTCTCTCTCCGGATCGGCGATATTGGAGTTTCCACGTAACCGGGCACTCTTGTAGACTTTATCGCATAGCTTACGCGATACGCGATATGGATTCTCGCGATACGATATCATCCAATAGCTTAGAAATTTCGCGATATCGCGGATCGCGTATCAGAAACAACCCTGATAGCAAAGGCGGGCAATGACGAATGAGAGTGAAAGAAAGAAAAAAGAGGTTATGGTAGTATCGCAGGGCTCATTTCTGGCGGTCGTGGGCAGTTGGATGGGCATTGCGCGCGGCTGAGCGAGGCGGCTGCCAACCGTGTCGAGTCTACCATCGGGACACGGTGAAGTCGGATATATGGATGGGGTCGACCTGATGAGGAGGATGCGAGTTGGTCACGAGAACTCTCCAAGGGTTTTTGCACGTCGAAGACTCCGGGGGATGCTCCGGCTATGGTTTTAGCATTAAGGCCGTTGATGCGACATTGGCGCTGGCGAGGGAGCAAACCTAGACGGGTAGTCTGGCTGCACGAGGGACATCGTGGACACGTTATCGCCGGCAGCCTTTTGGCTGTTGGTCGACGAGGTGGATTGGCAGATATTGATGGAGAAACTGATGCGCAGGGTGGGTAGGTAGGATGGTGTTGGAAGGTCTGGAGAGTATTGTTTGAATTGTGCGGCAGGCGGTTGGCGCGGCCACCCCCATGTGCCGGAGGTCGGCAGTTGCCAGGGATTCGCTGGAGTGCGGAAAAGAGAGCACGGCGATGGAAGGGCCGCTTTTGTCAAAGCCGGGGTAGCAGGTCACATGCGGAGACCAGGCGAGGCCGGGACGGTGGACGCACATAGGGAGGGTAAATGGGGGATTATAAAGGGGTAGTATTGCATCACCTCGGTACCATAGGGAAGCATTATAAGGGGAGAAACGCCACGGCCATGAGAGTAGTGATCGTTAGGAAGCTTCCCATTCGGAAAGAAGTAGTGTACACCAACAAGCGAGATTATCCAAGTGGAAGTGCTCCGGGGCCAAAGCTTCATAACCTGTTGCCAATCTACGGTGGTCGACGTCGAGGAGGCAGCAGCATGGCGGACAGTCCTGCAGGGAAGCTAGGCGAGGCGGTTGCTCACCGTGGAGCCTGTTCGTTGTCAGTCGGGGATGGAGGGGAGAGCAGGAACGGGGGCGTGCCGGTTTCGGGGTGCGGAGATGATACGGGGGCAACTTCCGAGAAAGGGCACAGAGCACGGGAGACAAGGTTGGGGCGGTTGCCAATATACAAATCACTGACGAATACAGCGTCAACGTTCCGACCGATTCAGCCCAAGAAACCTGCGGTCGAAGAAACTGTATGGAGAGGGCACGCGGAAGCAATCGCGAGGTCGTTGCCGAGAAGACTGCCTCGAGGCGGTTTGCGGTCAAGCAGAGCACGGAAGTCCCATAATTTGGTTAACAGCGGAAGTTCCATGCAACGTCAGTCACGGAGTCCGTTTCCGAGGCCCCTGCTGCCCAGAGAACGTGGAGACCGGGGGGCAGTGGACTCTGATCGTCCGCTCCTTCACCGGCCGTTTTTGCCTCAGGAGAGGGGTCCTGAAGGTGATGGGCAGGGAGATAAGGCGGTGGCTGGTGATGTCCTGGGTGTTCGTTCGAAAGAGGGACCGATGCTCCGGGCCATCCAGCCCAAGGATACGACATTCCAAGACCTAAGACGAACGGCGCAATTAGCAGCATCGATTGCATGGGGTTTGCCCAAGCTCCATCGGGGACCGGTTCGGCGGCCAAGGGCAGAGGTGGGTGTGGACGACGGCGCGGCAGAGCCAGCAAACGCTTCGCTGAGCGAACAGAGGCAGCCTCAGAGGCGGTGGAAGAGAGACCGTCTTCCCAGCCGGGACGAGCGCCCGAGAAAACAGGTTCGAAGTGGAATCGGAAGGCAGAAGAGGCGGGAGCTGCAGGCTGAAGACCTGGGGACCGTGCTGCGCTTCTTAGAGGAAGATTTTGCCATAAAGGAGAGGTTGTCTAACGATCAGACGTGGTGTATGCCAATACACGAGAGGATGGTGTCGATGGTGCGAGATTTCTATCAGGCGTTTCACGATGCGAGCACGTTGCCGATACGGACGTGCATGGTGTGCTACCGCAAGTGTACGAGAGAAGAGTTGAGGGAGATTACATGGGATCGATGGCAGTCAAGCTACGTGCCGAAGGGCGGCCGCTCACCATTTTCATGTCCGAGTTGCTTTGCGGAGGGCGAGTCCGTGTCGGTGTGTGCGGAGTGCGGCCGGTGCCTGGCGCGCGGGGGTGTGTCGCCGGCGGTTCACCTTCACGGTCGCCTTGGCTGCGAGCACATGTTCCCCGATGAGCTTAAGGGACTGACGTCGGTCGAAGAGAAGCTTATCTCGCTGAACTCGTGTTACGGGTTTGTCACGAGTTATAGCATTCCGGGTGGCCAGAGGCAGAGTGTGAGGTATCCGAGGCACGTAAAGAGCCACATCACGGTGTTCCCGAATAATGTGCAGGAGCTGGCGACCAAAGTGCTCCCCCATCCGCTTGTGCGAGTCATGGACGAGATTCACGTCTCGTGGCAGGGTTCGGAAAAGCCAGGACAGAGCGACCTGTCAAGCCTCCTATCGGTAAGGCGTCGAGTTGTCGAGAGGGCGCTTGTCTGGCTGAAGAAGAACAACCCACACTATGCTGAGATCGAGATCGACGTGCCAGAGATGGAAAGCTGGGGGGCACCGCCGCATGGGGTGCCGTCGTTGGTGTACGATCGCATGGAGCGAAACGAGCCGACCGCGTGGGAGAAGACAGGAACGGCGCAAGTTGTGCCGCCAACGGAACGGGGAGTGGACGACGAGGGGTCGGTGGAGATCGATGAGATCCTCACTGCGCTCCATCAAGGAGAAGACTCGCCTAGATGCGAGACCGACAGACGAGGGGAGAACGAGGCATACGAGTGTCGACGTGAAAGCGACGCTGAGCCCGACCAGACGGTGAAGCCGATCAACGAGGCTACCTCGTCTGGAATGTTCGCACTGGACGGACCGCCGGATGTTGCGGACGCCGACAAATTGCGGTTTGTCTGCGACGCCGTCGGTGAAGGTGCCAGGAACGGCCACAGGGGCCCGAGAACGTGGCTTGGGTCCTCGACGGAGGGTCGGCGAGGACATGTTGATGGCTCGGAGCCGTACGTCCACGTTCGCCGGGGGGACGACTTTGCCGACAGGTTTGAAACCTCGTTCTTCGCGAAGACGTTTCCCACGCTCCTACCGTTCGGCGTCGGCGGCCCACGGCCGGTTGAAGAAGCCGGCTTGGAGTCGGGAAGGAGTCCCGCCGATATGCTCGGAGCAGAGGCGGCGGGGCGACGTCTCGAAATATGAGTCTTCGGACATGTGCTAACATTGTATTGCGACGCCATGGAGGCCGGTTCCCGACACATCATATTTTCGCATTTCTCGTGTTCAACATAGGCGTGCGGTCGACGAACCGTGGTGTCAGCATGCTGAGCGTGACTAGGAGGAATTTCCGCAAGGTGGAACGCACCGTCCGGTCCTTCACTGTACTGTGTTAGCGGCAGCTAGGGCGGAGCTGGAGGGGTCGGGCAAGAGTACCGACGAGGGCGTAACGGAGCTTCTCAGGAGCCTTTCGCTATACGGTTACCGGCAGCCCATGTCGAGGGAGCTCCGGTTAAGTATGTGGCATAAGATCCAGGCTCGTATCGTCCGTTACGGCGTGCCTGCCATTTGGTTCACGATCAACCCAAACGATTTAACGAACCCTATAAAGCTCCGACTGGCGGCGTACCGCACACGCGAGCCTGAGGCGGCCGAGGAGTTCCTGCGAAGCCTTGACATGTCATTCAAGCGTATACAATTGTCCATCACGGACCCAATGAGCTCGGCCATTTTTTTCCACAGGGAGATGACGTTGTTCTTCGAGCATTACGTGAAAGTAGGAAAAGAATCGGTGTTCGGGCGCATCAGCCAATACTACGGTGCCGTGGAAACGAATGAACGAGGTGCGCTTCATGTTCATGGGCTGCTCTGGTTGCACGGAAACGCGCACCTGAGTTCGATGGTTGCCGATGTCGATGGCGAGGACCAAGCGGCGTACCGGGAGCGAATCGTTCAATACATCGATAGTGTCTTCTGCGAGGTAGAGATGCTGGCCCGCCCAGACCTTCCCGTCGGCGACAAGGGACTAGACTGACTTGGCAAGCAGGATCTGGACCAGGAAGGGTACTGTGTCGTGCAAGGGGAGCGATCGGTAACGTCCGATATTTCGTCCGTAATTGACAACCCCGAGCAGTTTTCGGCGGCATTTGACGAAGAAGCCAACTTTTGCGCCGGAGCAACACAGATCCACACCCACAGCCCGACCTGTGTCAAATATTCCCTGGGCAAGAAGAGACCGAAGGGGGGCCTTTGTCGGTTCGGGGCGCCGTGGAGGTTGGTCGAGAAAACCGCGTTCACGCCAGAAGGCCTGCTTCAGATTCGCAGGACACACCCCATGGTGAATCGGTGGAACAAGGCCATTGCCGTGGGGCTCCGCCACAACCACGACATCTCCTTCATAGCGACGCAGCGGAAGACCATGGCCCTCGTCTATTATGTCACGAATTACGGACCAAGGTAGAGGACCCGACGTGGAAGCGCGTCGCGGTGGCGGCAGAACTGTTACCCGTTCTCTCAGGCGGTGGCCAGCCGGCCGCCGGGGAGCATGCTGGAGGTGATTCCGTCGCCGACGACGATGGTACGAAAAACAAGACGCGGCAGTTTCTCATGAGAGTGGCGAACCGTATATTCACGGAGCGGCCTTTATCGCAAGTCGAGGTCGTTGCCCATCTTCTGGGGTACCCGAGCGAGTTTACGAACAGCAGCGCCTGGGGGTACCTGAACGTATCGGTGCTCTACTGGTACGTCTTCCGACGGTGGCGACACCTTCGACGAGAGAGCGGCACAGCGGACGTGGAAAGTCTCATGGACGAGTCGATTGTCGTGGAAGAAGCAGGCCAAAGAATCAGCTTCGCTGAGGCTTATCACCATCGCGGAGATGTGCTGCGAGGTCTGTGCTTATATGACTACGTTTCGCTCGTCAGGCTCCAACGCGTCGGCAATGACGGAGGTTCCGGGGCCTGGGGAGAGGTGCCGTTTGAGATCGGTTGGGCGCCGGGGCTGGGTCCAGGTGCTCAGGTGCCCGGGCAAGCACGCCACCGTCTGTCTTGACGGGTACCTGAGCAAGGACTTTACCCACGACGACGAGGAGTCGTGCCATCGAAGGTATGTGTAGGCCATCCGCCCTGCCGGCAGGCATCATTGGAGGGGCTCTAACCCAACACCCCCCGCGCGCCTCATAGGGCAGCCGTGCAGCATCTTGCACTGTTCGTGCCCTGGGAGTCCTTCTTGTGCGAAGAAACGGGCG
The DNA here is from genome assembly GCA_000956045.1 of Hirsutella minnesotensis 3608. Lineage (NCBI taxonomy): Eukaryota > Fungi > Ascomycota > Sordariomycetes > Hypocreales > Ophiocordycipitaceae > Hirsutella > Hirsutella minnesotensis. The sequence goes on from KQ030670.1 coordinate 9,367, forward strand.
ATATCAACAGCATCTGGGCGCAGGCGAGAGAGGCGCTAGCCCCGAGAATATCACGTCTGGTGGACAACGTGTAAGGTGGATCTTTGACCCAGTTTGCTGTAATTTCTTCGCGAGAATTTGGCGATGATCCTCATAAGTTTGGTCAATGATGGTTGTCAAATTGGAATGCGCCGATGGAACCTCATTCGTTATCGCTGGATTACAGGCAGGGAGTGCTGCGTGGAATTCCGGCCACTTCGACACAGTTAACGGGAAGGTTCCTCTTCATAACAAGTCGTGCAAGAGCCTCTTGAATAGCAGCCTTATCTAAGGCTCTTCTCAAGACGTCTTTTTGCTGTTTTTTATCAGCTTCCTCAGCCCTTGTTTGCTGCGCTCTTAATTGGGTCGCAATGAGGCCGTCGACTTGATGTTTCGCCTCCGTACAGACTTTCTTCAGAAGAGGTTCAGTACTGACGCCATGGGCCTTCTGAAGATGGGACCGAGTTGAGGTTCTCGACACAGATCTCCAGACTGGTGGCTCAGTACAAAGCCCACAGTACCATATCAACTGCCTTCTATGATCCCGGCGCCCTTCCCCTTCCGGAGCGGTTGTAGCATATGACCAGAGATCTTGAGCTGTCACTCCGCGCTTCCTTGGAGTCATTCGAGGAGCTTGGCTGTGTGTTGCCGACGACGGGATTGGCCTTGTCGAATGGGTCGTCTCAACGACCGAGTCGGCACTGGAGGAAGCTTCTGAGTTGCACGTTTCAGAGAACAGTGGCTCTGAGAGACTGCTGCTCGAGGAAGTCGGTGAAGCCAAGTCGCATTGACGAAAAGGAGATGAAATTGGAAGCGACTGACCTGACAGAGACATCAGGGGCGTTGACAATTAGGATATAATGTATTTTCGCCTGAGATTCGAGACTCGAGTATCCATAGGCACCGGATTAGTGGCGGCTGACAAGGCGCAGGCCGGCAGGAGTCTGAAGCAAGCCAACAGGTCGTTGCGGGGGCGAGCTTTGGTCGGCGAGACTGCCTCGCGTCCTGCCAGATCGCCGTGGGGCCATGAGGTGGGACAGAGGCGGGACGGGTGCACGACAGCTGGCGGCGGGCGGTTGGCAAATTGCAAGTTTGCCTAGTGTGCTGTCGAGTCGAGGCACAGGGCATTTGTGGTGAGAATTCTGGCCCTGGCTATAGGGAATATATAGTGCGCCTTCAGCTATTGCGATGCCAGCCACACTGTATCGTACCAACCAGCAAAAGTGGAAGCCACCAATATTCAACGTCGGAAAACGTGAGTAAGAGGACGTAGGCGGTGCGGGTCTCTAGCTTTTGCTGCTTCTTTTTTTTTTGGTCTTTTTGGGGGGACAGCTGTCCGCTCTTTAACGGCTTAATTTGAATCAACGGCTTTCGCCTCTGGTTCGTAGTGATGCCGAGTGCCCCGCAACAAAGAGCCGGGACTGGAGGAGGCACACCGAGCCAAGAATGGCGGATCAAGCGCTGTGTGCGGGGGCAACACGCCAAGTCTGGCTGTTTGTCTGGCTGTGGTACTTCCCACTTCTCTTCAGTCGAGGGAAAACCGCCAGAATCGGATGCAAAGCTACCTTACGCAATGGTGAAAAGGTGGACAGGAAACGCAGGCTGGAGAGGAGCCCCCAGGGCTGGTACAAAAGGCCGCTTTTGCACAGAATGGGCAGAATAGATTACATACAGATTTCAATCCATCTTGTCTGGTCACCTCGGTTGACCACGTATTCTCTCGTCAAGGCGTTAGTAGAAGCGCCGTTTTTGGCGCTGCTGTGGGGGAGGACCCAAAAAGCCAAGAATGGCGCCAAGCTGGGTCCCACAGAATATGTAAACGGCCATTGTTGGCTCATTTTGCAACGCACCCTCTGCCTCTTTACAACACCAGTAAACAGCCAAGAGTGGCACGTTCCCGACACATGCGCGTCGAAAGCCGCGCATTCAGGGTTGGACCGCTAGAAATGCGCACTTTGTGCTGACGTTGGACTGTACGTTAGTGTACGAATACTCGAGGTTGGCGACATGGCTGTACACCGAACTGTCAATCAGCGCCCGGACGCACACCGTAACACCCGATACACGTGTCGGACACGGGAGTGGCGTCATGTTAAGGGATGTCGGAGGCACAGCATTTTGCAAATATACTCATTCGTCGGCCTACATGTGCGAAAATTTTTCCGGTAAACGAGGAAAAAAAGCTTGTCAGCTCTAGATCTGGTGTATGTGTAGGGTAGTTCGTCTCCCCAACTTAGCGACCACGAAAACTGGGAGGTTGGACTTTGACGTGTTGGGTTGTCGCGATTGGTTCGATGCCCGTCAGCGGCCGCTCGTAGACCAGTAAAGTTAGGATCAAGCCGCGGATACAGCTCAGTTGAGACGAATCGAATGCGGGAGTGGCCCGCTGTGTTGACGCTTGACGCGACGCGAGATGCAGGTTTGACTTTCACACAAGAATGCTCACCAAAGCGTATTCACATCCCGATAGATGAGACTTCCTGCCTTGGAGTGGACATTGAATCTGTAATGTTCGTTCGATGAGCTGGTGCTCCAGCTAAACTTGCGTCACCTCAACAGGCTCGGCCCATAACAGTACAGAGATGACCACTCGGCTATCCAAGGGTGTGTTGATGCCACCCCATGGGGTGTACCCAGAAAGCACTATAGCGTTCTGTCTATTGAGGCTGCTCTGCATAGTCTGATCGTAACCAGGACGAATACTACTACACAAAAGTTTTCCGGAATCATTCACAATCTCCCTTTGAGCTTCCAGATATCCATCACTGAGAAACAACTGGATTCCGCCTCATCGACCCATACGACTCTAATTTTGCGATTTTCGAGGGATGTCTTTAGACTTTTAGGATCAAACCGCTGAGTCGACTCGACTGACCTGCAATGAGCGTTCAGGAGAGCTGTCATGAAGTAGGCGACATAACCAAATATTGCGAAGATCGGTTGGTCTCACAAAGACATATTTGGCACGTATTGGTCTTCTCAGAATCGAGACGTGCTTCTGGTGTGCTCAGGCGCTGCTCAGCTTGCTCAGGCTCTGCTCAGGCGCGGCTCAGGTTTCGCGCATGGCAACTCAGGAACACGGACGGGAAAGGAAATTTTGTATGTTGGATTCGGATTGTGTATTAGGCTGTTACCTAGCTATTTGTCACTCATTTTGCGCCATTGTTGTTTGACTGCCGACTCCGTTCGATTGAGCTTGGACGCGATCCAGGACTCCGATTTGCTCTCCCTCTTCCAAGCTGTCAAACGACGTTCCTCCAAGGCGGACCACCGTCGGCGCTTGGCGAGCCTTCGCCTTGTGCCAAGTTTGACGCTTAGAGAATCGCTGGCACCGTCGTCTCCTCTATGAGAATCTTCATCAACCTGCAAGCGATCCTCATCCGTGCAACTCGGAGACTCTGTGTCGGAATTATCTTCGTAACCGCTGTTTGGAGCCATGGACCGTCTGCGCAAGTTGTGATGATGCTTCGGGATTTTGGTCTCGCGCTGATCACGCCGTGCCTTGCGCGAAACACCTCCAGTCAATGGCCTGTGTAGTAGAGATAGCGCTTCGAAAAGAGATGCGCGAAAAATCACACATGACTTGCATTGTCCAGTTTGCTCCATCTGTTGTGCTTCGCCGAACGGTACTTCTGGAGGAAGCTCAACCAGCGGTGACGACATTGTACCAGCCGTGCGAGGTTGACCCGCCATCGTATAATAATAAGGATGAGAGACGTGTTGTTTTGAAGACTCTGCCGAGAAAGCAGCCGCGTCTGAGCGAATCCCTACGGGAGGACCGTTGGGATCGCCTCGATCAGTCATGGCCAGATGGGAACATTGCGTAGGATCGTGGGTAAGCGCCTTCGCAGCCGGTCGGTCGTCGTCGCAACTGTTGCTGTAGTTGCTGTTCATACGACGAACTGGTAACAGTCGACGGCACCGGTCGTGGGCATCAACTGGATCGTGGGCTACTGTCGAGGCAACATCGCAGATACTTGGCTGATACATGCCATGTTCAGCAGTGGAGAGCAAGCTCTGTCGCTTCCGGTCTCGCTGATCGTCAGTGCCATTGCCCACCTGGCTATCATGCAGTACTTGCTTCGTCCGTTTGGAAATCGGTGCCCCGCTTTGCTGTTGACCGCCATCTAGCCAACGTTGAAAGCACGCGTCATCATCCAGCAGACTGTCCAAAAAGGGACTTTCGGCACTGGCGAGCGCTGGAGCAGATGCTGTCGGAGCTGACAAGGAAATAGTGGAATCCCGACGACTTCTACGTTCGTCAGTGCTGGGCTGTAAGAGGTCTGGCGACTGCATGGAGACACCAGTTTCGGCCCCGGTTGGCACTGTCTGTATTGCACCATCATCGACAGCGTCTATGTTATGATCCGATACTCCTGCTGGGCAAGCTGAATCGCCTATCAGAATTGCAGACTCGTCTCTGGCCTGCACGTCATCATCAAGACGCTTCAGGCTGTGGGTAGGATCTAAACGATATCCTATGAGTCTTGCGTCTCGGATATTGTATCTGAATGTACATGCCTTGATTTTGGGAGTCCCCTTGGATTGACTCCGAGTCAACTGGTGCAAGAAAAGATATGCAGTTTGACGAAATTCTAAGATTTTCGTCGATTTCTTTGCCATCCGCCTTGGAAGCGTAGCACCTCTGCATAGGCTGTGAGAAGGACTGCGTCTCGTCGGGCCAATCTAGGGAGTCCAGATCGAGTGTCGCCATATCCCCCCGGCCTTGGGAATGTCAGCAGCAACCTCATAATTCTTGTGGGACACTCTTCTCCACTACATACCTTGCATATTCATGAAGCCTGCAGGCCTTGATTTTAAAGATTGAGCTTCACCTCCAGCTTCCGGTAAGGTGACATCTCTACGATGCCCATGGGATGCAGGAGCCGGGCGATTCTTCTTTCGCTGTCTTTGCGGCGCAGGAACATATGGTTTGAACTTCAGAGGAGCCGACATCATGTGAGAACCGGATATGTTCGTATCTTGTGCTAATGGGTTGGGAAAAGAGAGAGATATCCGTACCTGGAAAGATGGGAAGCCATGCCTATTTATCTGTCAGTCATTGTCCCCATCGTGAGGTGTCAGCAAGACATCCAGCGGCAAGGGGCGTGAGCCGACCTTAGAATTGTGAGACCACTCTTCACAAGTTCCATCGCCGAGAGAAGGAAGCCGCAGGATCAGAGCATTTGCCTGTCAGCCATCCCGATCGGCCTTCCCCTGAGTCCGTCCCTCAACCAATCTTAACCCCGGTGGTCAGCTCCCTCATAATAAGATTATGCTTTGCCCAGATTTCGTTCCCACCTAGCCCCCACCGCCACACAACATGAATGGCAGGGCCTGCGGTCTTGCAGCAACTTGGGCAGTCTGGACCAGTGGAACGAGAGATTCGGGTCAACCAACTGGACAGAGCGGTCGACACCCCCAAGGCTGCCTAGATAGACTGCCCTAAACTTCCTGATACGTCAATGTCCGACTTGCCAGCTTCGTCATAACACGTGGGCTAGCAGAGACGCGTTCATGTCGATTTCGAATAGACGATCCAACTCAAGAGAGCAAAATGGTATCGATGAACCATTTTGCGATTGTACGCACCGGACACTCCCTCGAACGAGAGACTGAGATTGCCAAGGCAGACTCCATCAACGTCAAAGAATGTAGCCGTACAGTGTGTACAGGGATGCTATCCAAGGCATGGCTGCTCCATTCAGCAGGTATACCCACGGAAGGCCGGAATCACAGTCGCATCGAGGTGATGGTGCCATCCCAACTTCCTTTAGGCCGGCTAAGCGGCCACGGGATTTGTCCCGACCTTGCCCAGTTGAGAGCCAACGAAGCAGGCTGTGCTGAATGCACTAGGGTAATTCGCATCGTAAAGGGCTGCTGGCCTCCTGACCGCTGGCATGCGACACGATATGCAGCTTCTTCTCTCCGCACCACCTGCTTGATCCAGTTTGGCACACCTGAAGGTCAAGCGGCCAGCCCCGTGCCTCGGACTCGCCGTGTTGGGTCATGGGTCGGAGGATTCGAGAGCCGATCCTGTTGTGACAACAGGAGCTTGCACCATGGTCTTAAGCCCCAGTTGGCGTCTTGGTCCCATGAGCAGGCTGGTTGGCTAGAACCTCTGGCGCGAATGGGGGCTACTGGGAGTCCCTTCACCTCTGCCACTGCATAGCCATCATCCAGCGTTGAATTTCCTTGCCGCGCAACGAGCGGGCAGACGGTCTGTCCATTGCGTAAAGAGAACCACATTCGGAGAACATGCCATTCATCGATCGAGGCTATGAATGGCCAATAAAGATCCATGCCTTGGATATCTTGCCTAGCGGAGGTTCCGTGTCGCTGAAGCAAGGCACCTGAGAGGCGAGAGAGCAGGCACACGTTGTGTTTTCCAAAGATATCGACTGTGGCGCATCGGGTGAGCGACGAGCAACTGGCCGCGTTTCAGCTGTCTCGCATACTCTGGGAATATTCTTGCAAAGGAGCGCCTCTCCATCTGTAGCACCATGATTGATGCCTTTGCGAGGCGTCCAGATCCCCGCATTCAACATCCCTTTCATGAGCATGATTCCGGCCGTTCCTCAGGCTCAGCTCGCATCAGGAGACCTCCCAAGCCCCTGATAACACAATCCACGATTTCCAAGAGAGAACGATGCAGTATGCAGGGGAACATCCGCGCCGAGGCATGAACCTAATCCTCGCATCCTCCAGGCTCCCTCTCCCACACAGGGAAATCGGGGTTGCCTATTAGGCAACACAATTTGCCTGATTGAGTAATTTTCGTCGGCGAAACGGAAACCGAAGTGAATTCAATCGCATCGTATCCGCTGCGCCATTCCGTGTGTGAAGTCCGGGTGTTCGTCGTTGAAGGACGATAGCGGGAGCTGGTCGCGCAGCCGAGGCCAAACAAGCCAAGAGGATGTAGGCAAGTTCCGGCCGCAGGAAGGATCATGGCGGAGATGACGATAAAGAATGTCAAAACATCAAGGGCAGCCGGGGCGTTCTTTTCGCCTTGATGCAATGGTCGTTACTGTACTCCGTAGATGGGCGACGAGACGCGTAGTCGGAAGGATGAGTCAGCGGCGCGGGAAAGAGAAGGAACATCGAGGTACAGGAGTGATACTTGGGCAGAGACCGGACCTTTTATGGGCCGCGCGGGGTGGAGGGGCCAAGAATTGCCCGATGGGGCAGCCGCCGAATGCGGCGGGCCAAGACCACAATTTCCGGAGGCGGGCAAGCCGTCTCATATATTACTCTTTTTAGCTATAACTTAAGAAAAAGCTATATAAATAGCTTAATATTTTTAAGATATATTAAATAGTAGTAAGAGAAAACTTAATATTAGCTTTTTTTTTTTAAAGAAAAAGCTATTATAATAGTTATTAAAAGTAGCTAAAGGGAAAGTTTTAAAAAAGTTAAAGCTAAAGTAAAAAAAGTCTTATTTAAACTAAAAAGATAAAAAAGGATTTTTCTAAATTAGATTAATCCTTATTTTTTAAAGTAAACTTTTAAAAAAGTAACTAAATCCCTACTAAATATTATTTAAAAAGATGTATTAATTCTTAGCTATAATACTATTAAAGCCTCGATAATCTATATAAAGTCTTAGTATTTTATTTTTTTTAAAAAAAAAAAAATAAGTATACTTATAAAGCTTTTAAATTTCTAAATTTAGCCCTTTTTAAATAAATTTTAAATATACTTTTAAAAGACTTAAAGCTCTCTTAGAGATAAAGAGTATATTAGCTTATATAGGGGCGATTTACTAAATAATAAATTAATTATATAGTCTATCCTTTTAATTAAAGGTAATTTATTTACTTTTAAAAGGGAAAATATATTAGTATAATAAGCTAGTTTTAAGGGTAATTTAATTAATATTTAGTCTTATTTCTTTTTCTCTTTTTCTTTATTAAGAAGGAAAATTAACTTTCTTTACTTTTAAATAAGAAATACTTTAAAATAGCTTTTATTAAAGCAGGTTATAGTAGAAGGTATGTTGAAGGGCAGGAAAATAGCCTATTTGGGTAGGCTATTATAGGTAGGATAGATATATATAAAATAGAGGGAAAAATTACGATTAGAATAGTGGTCTTCACGTGTAGATTGGTTAAAAGATAAGTGAGTTGTTGAGATGTCTGTGTTTATAATCTATCTAAACTATCTAGGGAGAAGCGTCTATACTTATAGCTGAATATCTTGAGGACTAGGCTACTTACGGGTCCGGAAAGACCGGCATGTGAAAGCGCTAAAAAGGTAGGTTCTAGGCATATTATTAGTTGATTTTTCGGTATCTCTATTTCCGAGATATTTAACTTTACGTTATTAAGGTTCGCGCGGAAGTAGTCTATGCGGTCTAACTATATAACTATTCTACTTATATTGCCTAACCTAGTAGATACCGCTACTTGCCGTAATTTAGCCGTATATTTCCTAAATAGGAAATAATATATATAGTATAGAGTTAAAGACGCTAATTTTTCCTAGATATTTTATAACCCTAATATATAACCCTAACCCTAGTAAATCTAGGTTTAAAGGTTAAAAGTCCGTATTATAGGTTCTTATATAGCTAAAAGGATCGAGAAAGATATATATCTATAGAGAAGCTTTTTATAGGAAATTTATAGTATACTTATATAAGTATATATCTCTATAGCTTTAGCTTTTTTTAATAAATTCTTTTTAAAAAACGATTTTATATATTAAGATAAAGAAATACTATTAGTAAAGGTAAAGTAAAAAAATAATCTTTTTCTAGGTTAAAGTTAGTATTTTAAAAAAAATTAAATTTCTTTAATCTTAAGCTAATAAAGGGATACTAATATAATACTAAATTAACTTTTTTTTAATATTTCTTTTATTTATTAGCTTAAGTAATACTTTTTATACTTTATCTTACTTTAATAGTTATACTATAATCCTTTATACTTAAAGTACTAAGAGATAGCTTAAAGTTAATTTATAATCCCTAGTAAAATAAGAATTAATAAAGTCTACTTTACTATATATATCGAGGTTAATTTATACTTATTTTAAGTCTTACCTTAATAAAGTCGCTATAGCGTAAAGTTATATAACTATAAGGATTATTATAGCCTAAGAAGGGGTATTTACTTAGACTTAAGAGCTTTTTTTACTTTTTTAGCTATAAATTAATTAACTTTCGCTTCTAAGTTATAATCTCGGGTAATATACTTAGGTTTATTATAATAATAATAAATAATAATATCGAAGGATTTCTTTAGCTACTCTTTAGTAGAAATTTAGTTAGCTTTTTAAGAGTTTACTTTAAGAAGTAAGGATTAATTTAACTTAAAAAAATCCTTCTTTATTTTTTTAATTTAAATAAGACTTTTTTTACTTTAACCCTATTTTTTTTAAAACTTCTTTCTTAGCTACCCTTAATAACTATTATAGTAGCTTTTATTTTTCTATTTAAAAAGCTAGTATTTAATTTTCTTTTATTATACCTTAAAGTATTTTAATAATATTAAGCTATTTATATAGCTTCTTTTTAAATTATAGCTAAAAAAGGTATAAAATATAAGTTTAACTAACTTTTTAAATTAAGTTATAACTTTAAAATATAGCCTCGAAAGTATTATATAAATCCCTTAGCTAGTTTAGCTTTTTCTTAGTATTAATTAGTTAAGAGAGTTTAGGGATATTTTTTAACTTAATTTTACTTTTTTTATTATAATTAGACTTTATTAAGCTTTCTTTTTAATACTTACGTAGACTAAAGCTAAAACCTTTTTAATTTATTCTTAATTTATTATATAAAGCTTTAGCTTAGACTTATAAACGTTTTAAATTTTCTAATTACTCGATTTTATAGTATAATACTTTAAGAGCTTATTAATTCTATACTAATAATAGCCCGAAACTTTAGCGTATTATTTCTCTATACTAAGAGGAAATTTTCTTATTATCCCCTTAATCTTACGATTCTACTTAAGAGTCTATTAGTAAAGGGGTTAATTTTAATAAAGAGATAGTTTTAATCTAGGGCGTTTTAAAATTACTTTCTAAAGGCGCCCGGCTAACCTTAGGTAAGCTATAAGAAGTTATAATACTAAGTACTTATAAAAGAAGCTTTAGAAATTATTATAGTCTTATAACCGATTATATATATATATATAAGGTAAGTAGGTAGTATTAGAAAGTAAAGGTAGAGTTTAATTACTAAGACTAAAGCTTGCGAGAGGGAGAATTCCCTTCGTATTAAGACCTATTTAGCCCCTCTTCTTAAGCTATATATACTCGCGTGCGGGGGCGTTATATATACCCCCTTACGTATTTAAAGCTAGGCCTTATATTCTTCCTAAAAGGTAAAATAGTATTAAATAATAATAAGTAGTAGCTAAATATAAAAGTAATATAAGTAATAATATAGTTCGCGCTAGTAATAAAGTATTTTAATATAAATTAATAGTTAATAACGGACTAAATTATTAATATAAACTAATAATAAATAGCTTTCTTATTAATAAACTATATTTTAGCTACTAAAAGTAAAACGCTAAATACTTAGAAAAACTAACCTTAAATAAGCTTATTATATAAAAGTAATCGAGGCTAAAAGTAAATAAGGATATATATAGAGCTTTAAGTAATATAGAATAAATATATAGAGGGTATATAGCTTAGTATAGTAGCTCTATAGGGGGAACTCTCTAGGCGTAATATATATAATAATAATTCCCTTATTTAATTAATTAAGTTAATCTATAATAAGCGCTAGTTAAAGTATATTTATACTAGTAACGGTTTATTAGCTATACTCTAGCGCTTAGGAGGGTCGATATACGTAAACCATAACTAACGATTACCGATATATAATATACAACGGCGCCTTAATTTCTAGTTCCTAACGAAGGAGGCCAAGTCTTATAGTCCAGTGCCATGCTTTGATCTTGTTTCGGCCGCCACTCGGCGGGAATCGAAGCTAGAAGCTCCGCCGCCGACGCATCCGCCCAAACCCCGTTGTAGATGCCTGGCTCTTCCGTTCCCCCGACAACGTCGGGGAAGTGATATAGCCAGTTCCCGACGCGAGGAGGCCCATTGTACGCGCCACTATAAACCGAGTTCCTCTTCCATAAATGTGCTCCCCATTTCTGAATAGCATAGTCACTGCTCACGCTTTCGATCTGCAATCCAAGCTCCTCGGCACGGGCGAGGAGGCGGCGCGTAAAGTATGATTGTTGCGCGTCCTCATCCGTCGATTTTGCTTCTGCAAGCACGTAAGGATCGGGCTCGACGTCGAACTCGTCCAACATTGTATCAAATAGCGTGCGATCCTTGGCGAAGACGGCGGCACGTAGTACGGCAGGCCTCATGTCCGGTAGCCTTCGAGTCAGCTCCATATACGTCGCAGATTGAGCAATGGCCGGATACCAGATCAAGTATGGCAGATGTGGACGGGGCGGTGCACTACCTAGCTGGCTGAGATCGTTGCTCATGATCATTCGTGCATTGATGGCCTGCGCGATCCAGAGGCCATACGAGCCTAGGGGCAGCGGCTGCGTCCTCCACCAGATTGCGAAGAAGGGACAGTGGTAGATGCCACGAACAAGGCAAGCAGCCTCATTGGTGTCCATGACCGGCCGCCTGAGTCGATCGTAACGGTCGATGTTGCCGTTGTATGCTGCCTCGCGGATCAGTATGTCCTTATTGCCTTGAGGTAGGACAATTGGTAAGGGCTTAGTCAGTAGGCCGTCAAGACTCGGTAAAATAGAGTCGAGTATCTCTTCCGGGGTACTAGCCTCTCCCACATTCATATCCTCTGTGATGTTGAATAAATTGCTAGTGATGCCCTTATCTGGAAACAAATCGTCGAAGGCGTCTTCGGCACTAAAGTCGTCGTCGTCGCTACTATCACCGTCTTGACCAACGACAGTGTTCCATTTATTTGACTCGTGCCCGTGCGGGTTTCCAATCTCTTGCTTAATGTCCAACATTGGCCGGATAGCGGTATCTCCATTCAGCAAGGATGGTCTAGGGTTCTGAGTATTGATGGAACGGGCGTAGTCGTCCATGGCACGATACTGGACTGGCTTGCTCATGATTGCTCTGAATATAGCCTCGCTCCCGCATGCCCTAGCCTCTTCGGCTATAGAAACGTCTGGCAATATTTGAGCTTCTATTTCGAGATAAAGATCTGTATACCCGGCTACCGCGCAGGCCCGGGCGACTTGGTAGATCATGCACGGATAGCGACACGCGAGCTCGCGATACGTCTCTTGGGTCGCCGTCGTCGGGTGCCAGATGCAGTATGGAATGTCCTCGGCGGCCGCCGACATTTCGGGAATCGAGTTGCTCATGATGGTGCGGGCGTTGATGGCGCGGGCGAATTCGGGCACCAGGCGCCGGAGCTCCCCAAGCTCGGGAAGTGCTGCGAAAGCGTCGTGGTAGCGAATGCCGCGGACAACGCAAAGGCGCATCAATTCCCGACCCAGCGCCCGCGGCACGGCGATGCCCCGAATGGCGTCGCGGGCAGCATCTCGGTCGAAGTCCATTGAGCGAAGCCGCTCCTGTGCTGCTTTGGTTGCCATTTCGGCGATGACGCGGAGCCAAAGTCTGTCTCAACTTGTCGGAGAAATGGGATCTTGAAGGGATGCGGCAATGGAAGAATGCCTGTTCCGGCCTATCCAAAATTTCGTGCCACAAGGTGCGAGTTGGCGAGTTTCCAAGAAAGTGGGGCGTGGCACGGGTAGTTCTTGAGCTCTGCGTCCTTCATCAAACTTTGTTGTACCGGCTCTCATTTTCGCACATTAAATTGTAGGATGCGGAACGTCCTGCACATCGCTGTGGCTGTTTCGCACGAGGCAGTTCCGGGCATTTCGGTTCAATCGCATGGCACTCCTTGTAGGGATGCCCTAGGCTCGCAAACCAGTACCTCCCCGCACATCTGAGGCTTCTTGCACCTGAAACGCCTTGCAGCCGATCTCTTGGCAGTTGTAACACTGCGTCGGTCCTTTGTGGGGCCCGAAGGGGTTAGTGCATGCCGATTCCCCAGCCAGATCGAAGTACTTCGTGTTACGCCATAGTCCAAAAGGGAACATGCTCCGCAAGTAGAGCATTTAGTAACAGCTATGTAGGGACCTGGCTTTGTGACACTTCGAATCGCTCTTTTTCGTCACGTACACTAGACCGTAACTTACGCTTTGCCTGCGTCTTTGTCTTTGTTACTTAGCTAATCTTACCGATGCTGACACTGTTCTCGGCACCGAGGGCCTTAGTCGTACCTGCAAGACGCTGCCTTCGCTATCGAGAACTGCGGTACGATTAGTATTATTAACCTTAACTAGGTAGAGTTAATCCCTTATTATTCGTCTTCTAGTCACCACGGTCTTCTCGTACGTCATGGTGCTGCGACTCCTGCCCCAGCCCCGTCGCCTTAGACTCCATTGACAAGTCTTGCTGCAAGGACATGAGCAAGGCCGTCGGCGAAGATGACTCGACCACATCGTCCAAGAACACAATGCCCACCAGCACAACTAGCCTGCTTTGTCAGTACCGGAAGCACACCCGTTCCTACTGGCGATGTCAAGAGTGGCGGAGCCGTTGTCGGCTTGGACTGTAGCAACCTGGAAGTGGTGGATGGCAGAGTCGAGACGCGCTGCGCCGACCATACCACTCCTCGCCCAATTGGGCTGCCTTGGCAGATAACAGCCTTATCACGATTTTGGTTCGTCTGATTCGCCGCGTGCCTCTGAGACCTGGCCCTGGACACAGCCTGATTCTTATGCATTAGCCCCCGTACGAGTAAGAACCCTCTAGTTGAAACCAAAAAAAATAGAGTCCATAATAAATCAGCTAGTAGGGTTCCCTAAGTCATCCTTGGGGTGTATCCCATCCCAAATAGTCCGTCACGTCTTCGTGGTCCCACTTGCTTGATGTTTGACAGTATGGACTACCGATGGAACCATGCCACCTTTACGGCTATGTCCAGACTACAGACTCCTGTGAGTCAGGCCCTGTATCCCCAGAACTGCGCCGAAAGCGAATTGTTGCCTCCATTTGGCAAGACAGAAACATGCTCGGAATTCATTCGGTTCCCATACATCTTGTTTAAGGAATCGCTCAACGCATAACACGAGTCGGCTATATTTGGGCGATTCTTATCAAGTTGCTTAAGCTAGACGCCCTTAGCAACCAACCGTACCCATATATACTGCAGGGGCATGCCGCTCTATCGTGGACTTGATCAAGCTCATTGCGGTCTTCTATTCGCAGCCATAGCCTTTTGTCCTCTTATGCAATACTATGCTTTTTATCCAAGCTTTCCTGGCCCTGTTGGGCTTCACCATTCTCGCGGCCGGCTACTCTATCCCGGGTGGCCATGAGCGCGTCATGTTCTACTACGCCTATCTCATGGACCAGCCTCAGTACGGCGGAAAAGGTCAGACCATTGCGCCGCAGTGTAAGAACTGCGACCTCAATCAGTTTTTGGAAAAGACGGCCAAGAGTAGCCCCGGCAATGTCAAGGTCACGGATGTCCGGTTTCCTGAGGTGCCACCTCCGTCAACGGCCACCGAAATCGTCGACAAGAACCTGGCGGGTGCCGTCAACCCTGGAGCCATCTACAACGGCGCGACAAGCTACGACAATCTGCTACAGAAAGTCGGCAACTTTATCGACGGCAAAATGGCGTCCGGCGTGCCGCAGGAGCTTAAGGATAACGCAAGGAACTCCATAAAGTCGGTGTTCCAGGCACGTTCTGAGGCTGCCTTGACAACTTTCAAGGAGGCGTACGGTGAGAATAGCAAAGACGCATCTAAGCGGCTTACAGTGGTTGAAAAGGAGTACAAAATCTTTGAGGGAGCTGGGCCCGAGGACACCTACAAAGGGCCAGATTTGAAAGAGACGGCTAGAAGGTCGGGCAAGACCTCCAGTGAAGTTAAGGAGTTATGGGTAAAACACACTAGTGGCGGGCACACGGACAATATCAAGACGCTCAGAGACTTGCTCATAAAGGTGAATTGTGTCGGGGGCGCAAAGGCAAAGAGAGCGGAACAGTGCCTAAGCCTTGCGCCAGACGTGCCCGAAGAACAGGCCGACAAGGAACCAGGAAAAAAGGCACCAGATGAAGAGAAAAATAAGCAGAATGGGCAGCCAGAGGAGGAAAAGCCCGGACGCGAGAAAACCCCCAAGGAACCGACCAAGGAACCCGTCTCGGAGGTCGAGCCGGGTGCGGTAGGCCCCGGAAAGGAGATTGCAGAGGCGCGACTGCCGCTGAAGGCCACGCTGGTAAAGGGTATCAGCCTGCTTCAGCTGCTGCAGCTCGTGACCAACATCGTGAACGCTGCTGCGGCCCGCATACAGGCGGTGCAGGGCGACTCTCACCTCTCGGGCCTCGAAAAGGTCGGATCGGTGCTGGTGGGCGTCATCAACGACACGATGCCCGGCGCCAAGGAAATCGAGGACCGGACGGCCAAGCTGTATGGCGACATAAAGGGCATCAAGGCGGACATGCCGGTCGGCGAAAAGGCCGCGCTCATAGCCACGCTGATGCGGGTGTACAATGACGACGTGGAGCTCATCATATTCGAAAACTACTTCCCGGGCGTCCCCGAGATCATCAACAACTACCGAAAGGAGCTCGCCGAATATAAGAGCTTGAAGGGCAACATGTCGACGGCCGAGCGGAACGCCAAGATTGCGTGGCTCATTACCAAGGGGACCCTGAACACCATCAACGACGTGGCTCGAGACTGGGTCCCCGGAGTTAGGGAGGCTGAGGACAGCGTGCGGGAGGAGGTTGCGCGCATAAAGACCATGGCGGAAGACCCCAAGACCGACTTCTGGTCAGTCGCCGGCGAGGTTCTCCGGTCCCCCTTCAAGATAGCCGTCGAGGCCGTGCACAGCTTCGCGAAACACTATGGCCCCGGCGTGGAACTGGTGGAGAAGCTCGCGATAGACGGGCCGGACGGCAAGAGGCCCCCCACCAAGGACAAAGACAGCCCGCCGCCAGACACGGACAACGAGATCCCGGACAGCGTCGAGCCCGTCGACCTGCAGCCGCCAGCCGGGCTGTCCAAGTCCGGCCTCGAGCAGTGGGGACTCTTCCTCAACAACGAGCTGGACCCGGAGGAGGCCGCCCAGTGCGTGCAGGGCAAGGTCGCCGAGGAGAACAAGAAGCAGGTCAAGCACGGAAAGGACGCCTGGAGGAGCAAGCTGCCCCAGCTGTCGAAGCAGTGTTACGAGGAGCTGTTCAGGGTTTTCTACGGCAAGGGCACGGATACGGGCAAGCGATCCTTGGTTGCCCGAACCGTGATAAGCTATTAGATCGGAAAAAGGCGTCCAAGGCGTTACGTGTATGGTGTAGATACGTGCATACGACGATCCAATGAAATGGGATTGAACATACTTGAATTTTTCCTTGTTGGCACGTGAGAGCTAATAAATAGTCAATTCGCGTGTCTATTCGCCTAACTAGGCTGGGTCTCCTCGGACAGAGGATCAATCTCAAGCCATCTTGTGACGGTTGCACTACTGAAGACTTGCGGCGGGACTCTACGCCCCGATCAGCGCCCGTCCTTACCAAACCCCGCCCCTCCCAATATCCAACGAAAGGCAGCGTTACATTCCAGCGGAGTGTGTTCCTGTCGCCAGCACTCATTGGTTCCCGCGTGAACTGATATCGGCTCGCTCCCAGAAATTCAACTCCGCTTTCCGCCATGGAATTGACGTCTGCGGACCCTGAACTACTTTGAACATAAGCAGGCGAGCCCTCCGTATTTTCCACCATGACGCGCCGCATGCTGTACGCGCTATGTACTGTGACCGCCTGGTGTCACAGGTCCGGGGGGTAATCCGGTAATGCGATTACCGCCCCGGGCCCATACTAAAGCGTGCTTTTTCTGAAGGGCCCGGCCCTGCGCGTCGACCCGTTTCTTAGTCGGATTACCGGCAAAATGGAAGGTCTGCACGCGTACGAGACCTTCGGTTTTGACCTTGCTCCCCCCCCGTCCTGGTGCTCCACCTCCAACCCCCATTCTCCTCCTGTCGTATAT
The DNA here is from genome assembly GCA_000956045.1 of Hirsutella minnesotensis 3608. Lineage (NCBI taxonomy): Eukaryota > Fungi > Ascomycota > Sordariomycetes > Hypocreales > Ophiocordycipitaceae > Hirsutella > Hirsutella minnesotensis. The sequence continues at coordinate 26,403 of KQ030670.1, forward strand.
CAAGCCTGCCTAGAAGGTTTATTCATGAGGTGGCGATATTACTACGCAACGCCGCTGTCGCCTGTTAGGCAACAGCTACTGCGTAATCATGCGACGAACCTCTCATTTGTGTATAAAGAGCTGCACAATTCCGTGCGTTCATTCACTCGCTTCTTGTTCTTTAGATAATTCTCATCAACTTGACTGATGTCATTCAGATTGCTTTGCCCAACTGCCGTGACGTGCCAGGTGTGGGACATAACTGTCTGACAGTTGACTGTCCGAACCTGACTGTCCGGAGACATTCCGGAAATCCTACCCTGATTTTACTTTACTTTACCCGCTGTAACAATTATATCCCTTTAACTACATATCAGAAGACCTGTGGAATTGTGGGCTCATAGTACGTAGCCAAAAACCAGATACCTGTTGAGGCTGTTGTATATAAATTGTGTTGGGCTGAGACCTGTGGTGGCCACCCGGGCCCAGGCACCAAAACTCGGGTGAATTCGCTGAACTTGTACAGTATCCAGCCTTTAGCGAGCAGAGATGATTCCAGCTTTGGCTGAGAACAGCAGGCTCTGTATAAATAGCCCGGTTTGGCCAGTTATCAAGCCTTAGGCTTACGAGATTTATTCTATAATAAGTGTTTAGATCCAAATAGACCTAGCCTAAGCAATCAAGGCCTTGAGGTTCCAAGGTCTTTCCCCCACGCTATTCAGTTTCTGGAACAGCGAGTACGAGGTTCTTTTCAAGGTTAGACTTTGTCATCTCTACCAGTAAAGATCCTGCCGCCAGTCTTCTCGGGCCTCGGGCATGGATTCGAACAGCTCGCCCACCGCCCGCCTCGCATCTTCCTCCTGGAACGCCTGAGGCCATCCATGCTGTCGATACAGCTGCCGTAGATACTGGACATCCAGGTGCGTTCCCCACGGTTCTGGCTGGGCGTACACTTGGTCCTTGGTGATGACAAGGTCCTCCTTTGCTTCAGGGACATGGTTAGCCTCAATAGTCACCTTCCCAAGACAAGGAACAAGTTTCAGTTCGCGATATTCTTGCTTGAGGCGCTCAAAGTAATCCTTGACATTGCCCTGTTGCAAATCCCAGGCCCGCACAGCCTCTTCGATGACGCAGCCTTCGGTACCAATCAGCCACATGTAGCGGCCGAATGACTCGCGGCCCATGGCAAAGCCGAGTAGGTTCTCTGGCTTAACCACGTCTCCATCGTCGTTGTAGAGATCGTATTGCCCGGCTGCCTCGTCGCCCTTAGCAAAATCCTGCTCAGTCCAAGCACTGTAGTCTATCAAGTGAGAATTATAGTGAAAAGCAGCAACTTGATTCTCGTGGTGCGCGAAGTAGGGCAGGTGCCTGATGACGTCAAGGACGTAGTCAGACTTGAAGTCCGCACAGAATTCGGGCGTTATATGCGGCCACCCTCCCGCCGGTGGGACCTTGAGGTGAGCAGGGTCAAAGTGCAAAGTAGCTAGGAACTGGTAGAGATCGAGGAAAATCGCGCCAAGCTCCTGGGGTGTATATCGCGGCCCTTCTGAAGACGAGGAATATTGGTCGTCCGATTCGCTCCCGGACTCATTCCCCGACGGCTCAGGCGTGGGGGGGCTCATTGTGATAGCGCGTTGGGCTCGGGAGGTAAACTGACCCTGGTTGTTTGAGCGGTCGAAATACAGCTGGTAATAGCAGGGGGCGGAGTGCTTCGAAAATGCAGGTGTAAAGGGAAAGGAAGAGAAATTGTCTATTAAGTACGGTGTAGCGAGGCCCGCCTAGAAGTAAGCGGAGCCCGCTGGGCTCGGCTCATCCATCTTTATTTGTTTTGTTTGTATATTTAACGTCTATACTATCCCTATAAGGGTAAAAGACGCGCTAGGCTAGCTATCTATAGTATAGGGTAGGTAAATATAAGTAGCCCGCTTGCTATAAGGGGGAGATTAGGGTTTCCGGACCCCTTTTAATCTATGCTAAATAGCGCTAGGATAAAGGGGCCCGTGCCCGTCTCTTCCCTTTTTTACTATAGGGCGTTTTATTTACTATCTAGCGTCTTAGTAAATAAAATCTCTAGCTCTTCTTCCGTTAGCGGGTTCTATAGCTTACGCGCTATAGGTACTATATTTACTAGCTATTATTTTATAGCCTAGGGTATATTATATAAGCTCTTAAGTATATAGTTTATATATTACTACGCTAACTTTCTTTAGGAGTGTTAAATAGTAAGATAGAAGGTTAGTATAAAAGTAAAGTAATATAAAGAAATATATACTACTAGTAGCTACTCTTTATTAGTTACATAAGTAGATTTTTTTAAAGAAGTTTATTATTATAACTAGCTTAAGAAAGGTTTTAAACATTATCTTTACTACCTTAGTAATTACTTAAGCGGCTAAAGATACTAGCTTTAGCTTAAGCCCTAAGCTAATCTTATAGTAGTAAAAAATATAGTTAGGGGCTTTATCGCGGCTATATAAAGGACTAGCCTTAGTATATCTATATATAAGCGTTAATATTAGTATTAATAACTATATAGAGGGAAAGAACTTATAAGCGCCCCTCTTCTAAAGCGCGGGCTCCCGTTACGTAATAGCTATATATAGACTTATACTTATAGCTTAAGTCCGTAATATACCCCTCCGCTTTTAGCTTACTTAACCTAAGGAGCTGCTTTATACCTAGCCCGCTTTTAGTATATAGACTACCTTAGCGTCGCTAGGTAACCTAGCTAGCTTTATACTATATATAGTTATCTTATTAACTAGTATTTACTAGCTACTAAGCTAGCGCCGCGCTATATCTAGCCTTAAGGTATATAAATAGCTTTACTACCTTTTTTTTTCTCTATTTTATTCTCTTTTTTTTTACTAATACTATTATAATATTAATATATATAAGCTTTTTTTACTTACTTTATACCCTCTTTATTACTATTACTCCTTTCTTACTATTATTATTTACTATTACTTTATCTTTTTACTATATTCTACTTAGCCCTCTTAACCTCCTACCTTTATAGCTACTCTTACTTTATCCGCTACTACTATACTCTTACTTCCTCTCTCTTTACTACCGCGTTACGCTATTAACGCTTATACTATTAAAAGTAATAGTAATAATAATAAAAGTAAGGGGCGTAAAGTACTCGCTTATATATATACGCTTTACTTAAATAAGCTATATTATAATAAAGCTACTAAATACTACTTTAATAATAGTAATTCCTACTAGCGTTACTATAATAAAAAGTATAAGTACTTTTAAAATAAATACTTATTCGCTAGAGATTTATACTTATACTATACTATATATAATATAAAAGCTTTAATAAAAGCTAATAAAGCTATTAAAAAGCTTAGCTAAGCTAAAATAGCTATTTAACCTTACTACTACGCTATTTTAATAGAGGAGTTTTAAGCTATTACTTACTATTTTATTTTACTACTAAAGGTAGCTTACTATACGCCCGCCCTTATTATAAATATATATACCCCTTTATTTACTTTTATTACTACTTTTAATACTACCTTTATTACTCTTATTACTACCCTTTTAGTAATTATCCTTTTTAGCTTATTACGCTATAGCCCTAAGCTAGGGTTTTTTTAATAAGCGTTTATATAGTAGTAGTTATAGTTTTAAAATTAAGTTATATTTAGCTTAAATAAGTTTATTTATTACTATACAATAAAGCCAAGTGTCTCGGTCCTGTCAGAAACTGGGGTTTCTGTCACCTTCCAACGTCACAGAGAGGCAGTCACCGGATGGACGAATTAATTGATCGAAGAAAGATGAAAGATGGTGATCCCTCGCTTCGGCTAACAGCTCAGTCTCCTTTTATGCCCTTGCATGTGATCTTGTGACCTTATGGACTGCCGAGGCTTATTTCCGCTTTTGCAGGGTCCCACATCTGCATATTCTGACAGGTCCTCGCTGCCAAACTCGGCGACATTTGTCGCCATCCTGGGCGGCCTCGACCGGTGGGGGCGCGCGCCAACCGCACCCCCCCGGGTGGTGTCAACATATCTCGGCGCTCTCGACACAACCCCCTTGCCAGCAGTCTGCTGTAATACATGCAGGCCGTCCTCGAAGACCATTAAAAGAGCTCGTGCGCTCTGCTATCTTCGTCATTCTGTTCTCCCCTTCCTTCTTTTTTGACTGGTGGCCTGCAACTCTTCCCTGCCTTGACCTCACGTAGCTGTTCGCCAGCTCTTGCATTTCCTCTTGTTCTGTTTTTTCTTCCCCGTTCTCTTCGTTCATTTGTCATGGCCATTCATCGCGACATCAAGAGCGCCCTACAAGCTGCTGCGCGAAGGCGGCATAGAGACACCTTGCTTCGCAAAGAGGCACAGAGTAAACAGTTGGGGGCCCCGGGATATCATAGCCTGCGCAACAAGTTGAATAGCACGAGGTTTCTTCAGCCACTGGACGCAGCCACGACTAAAGCAAATATATATTACATCAGGAAGCGATTTATGAGGTAAGTTGCGGATTGGAACTACGTTTAGAAGACCATTGACTGATATCGCGCAGATTTTGCCACGACAAACAACATGGCTGCTGGAAGCAAGCAATCAAGCGTCACTATTGTGACAAGGGACTTATCATGACCTTTCTCCATTGGATATGTGAAACATATATCCGGCCCAGGCGCAAACCCTCCAAGAAGAAAACGGTGAACCAATACTGGCGAGACTTCAAAATGCTTTTTCGCCGATGTAATAAGGGACGAGTCATCAATGCGAACGACTGCGAGGAAATCAGAAAGGTACCCTTCCGACGGCCCTTCTCTCAGGGAATTACTAACCTATTCAGTATATCAATGGCACCTTAAAAGACAAGTTTCACCTGGACGATCAGCCCAAAAACAAGCCTGTCATGGGGGTGGACGACCTTTTGCTGGGGCTCACGCACCACTGGTCCCGCGATAGGAGCGTCTTTCCTACTGAAGATGACCGTCTCGACCTCTCCTCCATCATGCTATTCCAAGCATACACTGCTTGTCGGCCGGCGGAACTAGTCGATGGAACGAAGAGCAGAGCAGGCAAAGACCCGCTCCTTGACGATTCGGACGTGGACTGTGTGCCTCCTACGAAACTCAGTTCTGGCAGCGGCTCAGTAACGTCGGACAAGGTGCATGCAATGAGCATCAGAGCTCGCAGGCAAGCAGGCCGCACTGAAGAAGAAAAGGCCATCGAGTCGGGGTCTGAATCTGGATTGGAATCTGATCTGGAGTGTGATGATGCCGCGTTTGACCCGACAGATGATGACAGCGATGATGGTACAAGCGATACGGACTATAGCGACGACGAGCTTCATGACACCGAGAGCCGGCATAGGGCTAAAGAGCCCTTATCTGCTCCCGTGTCTGAACTTTGCGAGCCCATTGAAGGCAGGGAGCCAATCCGGAAGCATAAGGCGTTGTGCTATGAGGATATTGTTCTCTGGGTCGTGCCAGATCCCAACAAGAGAGGAAGAGACGTATTGGCGATGGAGGTCTTCTTTCGCCACCACAAAGGCGCAGATAACAAACCCAAACCGTAAGTTCCACTTGGAGTGACCAGCGAACGCTCCAAAATCCCGTTGCTAACATATCAAAAGCACTGTCTTCTTGTTTCGCGAGAACCCGCTCCCTATACTCTGTCCCATAAGTCACATCTTGGCGCGAGCCATTCGGGACGGCGCGATGGAAGTTGCTGGCTTGCAGCACGCCGCACCGTTCTTTTCCAATTTTTGTAAGCAAGCAACAAAGGTGAACTGGCGGCCATCGATACTCAAAACACCGGTCTTCCGCCGATCTGTGCGGACGACTGTTGGAGGGTGGGTCAAGTCAGCGACGGATCCCATGAAGTATTCGACGTACGCTTTCTATCTTGATAGAATCGGGTCAGATCTGGGATCTGAGGAGAAATGGACATCTTATTGCTTGCGACGCGGCAATGCGAACGCCCTCCTCGGGGTCGCACCTAACGCAGTCGTGGACCAAGTCATGAGACACGACCCGATGACTGGTTGTCTAGCGAATGCGTATCTGAATCGCCGGGTGGGGTTCAACACACAAGATGCGTACCTGGAAAGGGATCCATCTGCTGATGGACTGACACGCGCCTTCTCTCACATGAGTATCCGATGCAACCCGGAAGTTCCAAAGGAGATCCCCAAGTCTGAAATGGACATTCTCGAACCTGACCCAGAAGTGGTTGACCTCATGATGCAGGTCAAACGTATGGCCATCCAGATTCGCCAAGAGCACGGTTTCATTAAACAAGCGCCCAAGGATGTTAAGGAGACCTATCATCAACTGCGGCGTGACCTTAGGAACGCTGAAAAGGCCTTCAGAGATGATATGACGAAGGTGTATCAAGAGGCTTATCGTCGTCGTATGCACAATGAAGTGCTAGAAAGGCAGCTAAGGGGAAGAGCGATTAAGGAGCAAGCTGAGCCGTCGGTTCAACACCATCTGGGGGAGCGGACTCAACTGCAAGCTCTTCTGTGCGACTTCAGCATAGATGAGAGCCCCAAAGATATAACAGATCGAAAAATCCGAGCCATCGATCTCATGGTCCTTTTAGCTTCCCGTCGCGAAGTGCGCCAGCAGCCGCGTCCATCGCCGCCCTGTGAGGAGGACAATAGGGAAGGTTCTCCCGACGCTGAGCCATTGCCCAAACTAGAGATCCCTCTTGTGCTGGGGAAGACGCAGTGCATCTACTGCGTTGGAGATGAGCAACTGGCATCTGTGGATCGCGTGCGCACCTTCAATCGTGTTTCACACATGATGGATCACGTCGAGAAGGTCCATTTGCGACATGAGCCACCCCGCGCCAGATTCGTTTGCCGCCATCCCCAGTGCAAGCATCGGGGAGACTTCTTGACCAGCTTGGACCATTTCAAAAACCACGTACAGACAGTGCATGGCATAAAACTTCGGAAATGATTGCGGCAGAGGTTGTCCTTCGCAAACCATAGAGATGCTATCGTGCGAGTATGACATTTTTCCTTGTAGGCGACGAAGCTTGGCGATGTTCGTTGCTCGTTCAGGCGACCTTGCAGATCATTTGATACCGGCCTCGGCCTAAATATAATCTAGTTGTGGTTGTTCAGGTGGAGCTTTTCACGAAGCCGGGAGTTCCCTCCTAAATTAGCCTCCGGGTAGAGGAGATAGCTCTGAGCTTATATAGAGTACTGCGCGACTTACCGAACGTACCGACTAATTTGCTGTGTTGCCATTAGGTACGACTGTACGGTTAACGCTTTAATCCTAGCACTTTCCGCTTGGATAACAATCGAAATGTGTAAATGCAACACATGTATAAGAGATGATCTACTTCTTCCCCAAGTGGCAAAGGTCCTGATTTCGCTCACAATTTATTCGTCGCCGGACTTTTAGGCTTCAGCTCGAGGCTCGAGATGCTTGCATGATTGCGCTGCGGGCGACTGGGCTGACTGTCAGGCACAGTGGTTTGAACTGATCGGCTCTCGCAGGCAGCGCATGACTGCATGGCATCGTGGTCAATCGCCTGGCACCAACGGATTGCGCAGGGCTGTCGGTTGGCGCTTATGATGGAACTGGCAGTAATACCTGAAATGACCTTTCATAAGCTGTGAGTAATCTCATGACTTGAGATATCCGAGGCGAAGTGGAATCGGCATAAGGAAGTAATGTTATCGGCGGAGTGCCGTGCGTCCACAGATAGGGATTGCCTGTCAGCCCACCGAGTTGGCTGGGCTAGAAGCATAATCATATTCCGTACCACGCTGTATGTACAGTATCGCAGTCGAGTATTAACTGAACCTGAAATTTGCAGTGCAGTACCGTACAATACAGACAATACACCGATCTAAATGACAAGCCAACAGTAGCAAGCAGAGAACCTGTGGATCCAGTCTTCTTATAAGTTATTGGGGGCGAGCTGCTAATGGGGTCGTAGCATCCGGGACCTAATCAATTAGGGCAAAGGTCAGTACTTGCGATCAACCGACAAGGATATAACTTAACCGACCCTCCTTTCGCGCGCTCCACTCCGTTTTTCTAAATTTGCTTAATTTGCTCCGTGCTATAAGGAGAAGCACCGCAAGTGTCCCTCGTGCGAGACGCAAGGCGGCTAGGGCGCATTCATTCGCCTACCTTGGTGGGGAATTCCTTTGATAGTGCTGGACGGTGTTGCATTGTCGCTCACTCGCCTGTCTGCTGCAGTATCGGCATTCATCACGCCGGCTTCCGCTAGGACGGCGCAAGGCATTGACTCCGAGGAAGAAGTCAGATCCGAGAGAGAAGCTGTCTCGTCACTACCACGAGTACCTGTGCATCTTCGACCGAGACCAAGCGGACCAACTCCCACCGCGTCGTCCGGGGTGTGATCATAAGATTCAATTGGAGAAAATGCCCGATGGCAAGGAGAAAGAGCCTCCGTGGGGGCCGCTGTACGGTATGCCACGAGAGGAACTCATCGTTCTACGAAAGACTCTCACGGAGCTACTCGACAAGGGTTTCATCCGAGCGAGTAGTTCTCCGGCGTCAGCACCAGTTTTGTTCATGCGGAAGCCCGGTGGCGGTCTGCGGTTCTGCGTGGACTATCGAGGGTTGAATGCCATCACCAAGAAAGACCGATATCCTCTGCCATTGATTGACGAGACTCTGCGGTCGTTGTCCAAGGCCAAGTGGCTGACCAAACTCGACGTTATCGCGGCATTTCACAAGATTCGCGTCGAGGAGGGAGACGAGTGGAAGACGGCATTCCGAACACGATACGGACTGTACGAATGGCTTGTCACGCCGTTTGGGTTGACGGGTGCTCCGGCTACGTTCCAGCGTTATATCAATCACACGTTACGAGATTTCCTCGACGAGTTCGTACATCGACGATATTTTGATCTATTCGAGCGGTTCGCTCGCTGATCATCGTAGCAAAGTCAAGCAGGTCCTTGCACGACTGCGAGATGCAGGTTTGCAGATTGACATTGACAAGTGTGACTTTGAGGCAAAAAGTGTCAAGTACCTAGGCTTCATCGTCGAAGCCGGGAAAGGTATCCGCGTGGACCCGGAGAAGGTGCAGGCAATTCAGCAGTGGCAGCGACCCCGTTCCGTCAAGGGCGTCAGAAGTTTTCTGGGGTTTGCGCTGCCAAACTCGGCGACTTTTGTCGCCATCATGGGCGGCCTCGACCGCTGGGGCGCCAGCCAACCACCACCCCCCACCCCCCGGTCGTGTCAGCACGCCAACGCCAGCGTTTCAGGCTCTGTCTTCCGCTGCGCCTTCCACTGCGGCGCCGGCCAACCACCTGCCCTTCAGTTGGGTCGACATCCAACAACGCCGCCCCTGTGGCCGAAGGCGGCCACCAACACGACTGGAGACTGGAGGATCATATAAGGCTGGCCGCTCTATCAATCGTCTGTCAACCTGCCATCATTTTCTCCTCTGCGGACGTATTTCGCCGCCTTCCTATTCTTTGCGTACGTTTTCACGAGCGACTGGCTGTATGAAGGCTGACCTCGTCACTCCATCTACCATGGGTATCCATCAAGATGTCACGACCGCCTTACAAACCGCTGCAAGGAGGCGACACAGACAAACCTTGGTTCGAAAAGAAGCACAGAGCGGCCACCTAGGCGCTCGAGGCTATCACGATCTGCGCAAAGAATTGAACGATACTGATTTTCTACCGCCGGTAGACGCGGATACAACGAAGGCCAACATTTACTACATCAGGAAACGGTTCGAGAGGTAAGCTCGGGTTCATGACCGGCGGCAAAGTGTACGTGCACTGATGATGGCATTGTCAAGGTTCTGCCATGCTAAAAAAACATGGCTGCTGGAGGCGAGCAATCAGGCGCCGCTATTGCGACAAGGGACTGATCATGACGTTTCTGCGATGGATTTGCGAAACGTACCTCCAGCCAAGACGCAGGCCCGCGAAAAAGAAGACTGTCAACCAATATTGGCGAGACTTCAAGATGCTGTACCGCCGACGTAACAAAGGACGCGTTGTAAATGCCAACGACTGCCAGGAGATCAGGAAGGTTCGAGTCTGTGAACCGTGCATTCCCAGCATCGGGCTAACTTTCCTAGTATGTCGACGGTACGTTGAGGGAGGAGTTTCACTTAGATGATCAGCCAAAGAACAAGCCAGTCATGGGTGTTGATGACCTCCTGCTGGGCTTGACGCATCACTGGTCTCGCGACAGGAGCGTCTTCCCGACCGAGGATGACCGCCTTGACCTCTCTGCAATTATGTTGTTTCAGGCGTACACGGCTTGCAGACCGGCAGAACTCGTTGACGGGACAAAATGCAGGGCGGGCAGGGACCCCATGATTGACGAACCCGAAGTGGAAGGGGTTGTCCCCATCAAGTCCAATAGCACCCATGAGCTCAACTCAACAGAAGGGGCCAAGGGCGACGCCAGCACAAGAGCCACGCGTCCGAATCTGGCGCCGACCAGGCTCTCTGGACGACGATGGGAAGAAGACGACTCCGATTCAGATACAGGATCCGAATCGGCGTATGATTCTGACTCGGGTGCTGCCAGCGACGATGATACGAGCGATACCGAATATAGTGATGATGATACGAGTGATGCCGAATATCACGACGATAATCCAGTGGATGCTGTGCCGCAGGAGCACAGAAAGCCTGGGCTGACTCCTCCCCTATCTGAGCCCAACGAAGATGAGGAGCCCGCTCGGAAGCACAAGGCTTTGTGCTATGAGGATATCGTGCTCTGGATTGTTCAGGATCCGAACAAGGCAGGAAGAGATGTTCTGGCAATGGAGGTTCTCTTCCGGCACCACAAAGGAGAAGACAAGAAACCCAAACCGTATGTTTCATCGCTCAAGTCCTGAGCGTTTTGGTGATATCTGCTGACAACCCGAAAGCACTGTCTTCTTGTTTCGCGAGAACCCGCTTCCCATATTGTGTCCGATAGCTCATATCTTGGCACGAGCTATACGAGATGACGCGGTTCAAGTAGATGGCTTTCGGCACGCCTCGCCGTTCTTTACTTCCAATATACGCCGGCAGGCTGTGAAGGTAAACTGGAAGCCGTCCATACTCAAGACACCAATCTTTCGTCGATCTGTGCGGACGGCTGCAGGGTGGCTCAAATCAGCCACATGAAGTATTCTGCATACGCCTTTTATCTCGACAGGATCGGATCAGATTTGGGGTCGGAAGAGAAATGGACGTCATACTGCCTGCGACGTGGGAATGCGAATGCTCTGCTTATGGTCGCACCCAATTCGATCGTGGACCAGGTCATGAGACACGACCCGCTGACTGGGTGTCTGCAAAATGCATACCAGAACCATCGAGTTGGTTTCAACACGCAAGATGCATTCCTCGAGAGGGACCCCTCCGCCGACGGATTGACGCGAGCTTTCACCCACATGAGTATCCGCTGCAACCCGGAGGTTCCCAAGGAAATTCCCAAATCCGAAATGGACAAACTTGAACCAGATCCAGATGTCGTTGAACTCACGAACCAGGTCAAACGCAAGGCCATCCAGATTCGACAAGAGTACGGCTTCATCAAAAATGCACCAAAGGAGGTCAAGCAGGAGTACGAACAACTGCGGCGAGACCTTAAAAGTGCCGAAAAGGCTTTCCGGGACGATATGACCAAAGTGTTCCAGAACGAGTATCGTCGTCGTATGCATAACGCTGAACTAGAACGGCAGTTGACCGGGATGGCAATTGAGGAGCATACCGAGCCATCTATCCAGCATGCCCTCGAGGAGCGGATTCAACTCCAAGCTCTCCTGTGCGACTTCGACACAAATATGAGTCTCAAAGATATCACAGATCGGAAAGTCCAGGCAGTCGATCTCATGGTCCGCCTTGCTTCGCGCCGCGAGGTGCGCAAGCCCCGCCCTTCACCACCGCCCTATGAGAGTGGTAAAAACCATGCGAGCTCCCCCGATCCAGAGCCATTGCCAAAAATGGAGGAGATCCCCTTGGTGTTAGGGAAAACACAGTGCATCTACTGTGTTGGGGACGAGCAACTGCCGTACGTTGTTCGCATGCGAGCCTTCAACCGGGTGTCGCACATGATGGACCATGTCGAGAAGGTCCATCTTCGGCATGAGCCGTCCCGCACGCGGTTCGTATGTCGCCATCCGCAGTGCAAGCATTTAGGCGACTTCTTGACCAGTTTGGATCATTTCAAAAACCACGTGCAGACGGTGCATGGGGTGAAGCTTCGAAAATGATGCAGGCTGTTATCGAGACATTCCGTTGTAATGCAGGAAGCGAGCGGATGCGAATTTGTGATATGATAAAGAATTGAGCTATGCATTTCACTTGGACAACCTCACGGCGCTTTGTGATTTAGCTGTTCTGTTTAAGTCAGAAGTTACAGTATTGTTGGAACATTGGAGTGATCAGCCCGTGCCGTCCTGGAAGTCCTCCATCGTCTTGCAAAAGGGCAATCCCGATGATAGCAGAACGTGCTGCACTGTGCGCTGCCTTTGCCACTTGCCCTGTAGCCTCCAGTAGACAGCCGCATACCGCTAGGACAATTCTGGGTTGTTGCGCGGAAGAAAGCTGGGCCAACTTGCGCAGAACTTGGCCATGGGTTTCGAGATCCCTTGGCGACCACACCATTGATACAAGTTGTCAGCAACTTTTCGATGTTGGGCCGGGGAGGCTAAGCCCATCGACACAAGTTGTTTACAACTCCGTAGCCGGCAAGTTGTGAACAACTTTTCACGGCATGGCAAGGAGCGTTGGCGATGAACTGAGCCTAGGCAGCGGTTGGATCGCAAATTTGCAGCGCAGCGCACTTTTTAAGAGATCAACGACAGCGGCGGGAGTGGTCGACGGGTGCCGGTGCCAACGCCAGCGCCCGCCTGCCGGCGAAGCGGAGCAGCCGTCACAGCCAGCCAGGCGCCACATGGGCAGGTCGAGCGACTACTCCGCCGTCTGGCAGGTGGTTTGCGTCTCTTCAAATGACATGAACAGGAGACGAGGACGAGTGGTTAGATGACAACAGCGGTAAGCGGCCAGTGCCTGGTTGCTCGCAGTCGCGAAAGGGTGTCTGGTGTCCACAGCATATGGTCGGACAGGGGGCCGTTTTTGCGTTAACGGGCGACGCCCGATGCCGCCGCACTTGCCCCACTCGTTTGGCATCCGCGTGTCCTCTGGTTCCTGGCTCCCCTCCCGCCTGTCCACGACTTCCGCAACCACGTTCGGTCAATATCTCAATTCGCGATATTTTCTAACGGCTGATACGGTAGCAACCGAGGAGCACCTAAGCAAGGCAGGCTCTATAGGCCTCTGAGCAGCCTGGGAAGGCCCGGTTCATTTCCAATCTGGCGGCCAATGTGCCGCGAGATGGCAGCAACAGCGTGTCGACGGGGCCATCCACCCTGGTGCCTCCAGGGCATTCGTGCACCAGCACGCCCACTACGGCCACTTCAGTAACGTCACGACCTGTGCCTGTGGACCTGCCCTTCGTCTGCCACTTCCCCTCTATCCCGTCTGCGATCCAGTACAGCGCGTCGGCTCGGGAGCTGGTGCTCGTTCTCAACGCATTATCTAGGCCTCTTATCCCAGGGGCGCTCTACGGGTCTTTGGGAAAGGAGGAAGACTCGATCCTATGGCGAGTCGGCTGCTCATGATGTCGCCGGAGGACAGCGGCCGCATGTCAAGTGGGCTCCCGCGGGCTGGCTTGCGCCATGCTGGTGCCTGGAAGCAAGGCGCCCATGCAACCCCCCCTAAGCCACAGTACGACGGCGCTAGAATCGACGATCCACCCATTTCAACTGCACCTGCATGCATTGCTCTTCAGTCCTCCGACTCAGGCACTGCTGTTCAGCCGTGGCTTAACGGTTACGGCTCCTGAATGCAAAAGTGAGCAGCTCTCTACCTCGGTCTGAGGGCTGTAAGCCCATTGGTTTGGCTAAGGCTATCACCGGACAGCTCAAGTCGATGCCAAGTCAATATGGCTCTCGCAAGATTGTCCTGGCTTCAATCTAGCTGGGTAAGTCGCGACAGTGAGAGGACACCATTCGGCAGGACGATAGGCGCTGAACGATGTCCAAGCAGGGGGGTGGCGGGACCTGTGACATATCGATGCGACTCGGGGGATCTGACCAACTGTTACTGAATATCGAGACGCCATCAATGCAGCGACACGTCGGCCTCGCGAGGGCCAAAGCACACAACGGTTGGCCACATTGGGCGGGCCACGTTCAGCTGCGCACCCTCCCTTTCTCCATCTCAGGCGAACATCAGGCGACAGCTTGTGCACCCCGGTAGTATGGAGCGGCTTCATCTAAAAAACGGAATTAGGTCTCGAAGGCACTAGAACATTCCTCAAGCGCTCTCACGAGGTATAATAAGCCAAGGCTCCTACGACCCTGAGAAGGGCAGAGGCACGATAAAATAGATGATAAAACTTACTTCAGTAACCTTTCTCTTGAAGAGTTACTCTCACAAACGCCTGCAGGGCTCCAGCGACATATCCATCATGCCGCACCGCCACCAGCATCCCTTGACCTCCAGGTATCGAGTTGACCGAGAGAAGCCCTGGTATGTGGATGATCACGGCCAAGAATCTGGATCCGCAATTGCACACATCTTTCCATTAAGCTCATAGCCTCGTCGTACTTGCCCAGGCGGTGGGGACGCGGCGGCTCATCCAAGCCGTCCGAACACCCGGAAAAGCTTCCGGTGCCGAAGTCGCCTGCCGAGCCACCCGCTGCGCCCGAAGACGCAATGGATTGGGAACCCGTCAAAGCTCATCGGCTAGCAAATGGTAAGAGGCCTGCGGAAGGGAGTCGGTACCTTCCGTTGGAGGAGCGCAGATGTTATGAGTGCGGAAAGCTTGGCCACATTGCGGTCAATTGCTCGAAGAACAAGCGACAGCAGCAGAAGACAAAAGTCCGTGTCGAGGAGAAGACGAAGAGCTCGAGAGCAAAGCACCAGGAGCCTGCTGAGAGTTCTAGCGATGAGGCTTCCGACGAGTGTTCGGAAAACGAGTAGCTCCTGACGAAAATCGCCGTCAGGAGCGCGCAAAGGCTGAGGCGGAATGGGCAACTCAGAAGGACGAGATGGACTGTGAAGGCCTCTACGTAAATTTCGGTATCAATCGAGAGTATTTCACCACGGCCTTCGTTGACTGTGGTTGCCTGTGTTATGGGACCATCAGTGAGCGCCTTGCCCGCAAGCTTCACCTGCCGCGTATTCCAATTAAACCTCGAGCATTAGAACAGGTCAACACGTTCTCACCCGCGGCCATCCACGCCGTGACCTATTTCGACTTCGATGTCGACGGATACCAGAAGAAAAGAGCCTTTTTCTACGTTGTGCGAGACCAGACCGATCCTGTGATTCTGGGCAAGAAGTGGTTGAACCAGGAGGACGTCACCTTGCGATTATCGCAGAACCTCTTGCATATCGGGACGCACGACCATTGGGTGAAAGGCCGAGACCCGAAGGAGGAGGAACGGTGCAACATACGAGGACAGGCGGCGTTCGTGTTCGCTGGAATGGTTCGCCGAGCAAGAAAGTTTAAGCATCGAGACGATATAGTGCGGATCTTCGCCGCAAGCCTGAAAGACATTGAGAAGGCATTGACTCCGAGGAAGAAGTCAGACCCGAGAGAGAAGCTGCCTCCTCATTACCACGAGTACCTGTCCGTCTTCGACCGAGACCAAGCGGACCAACTCCCACCGCATCGCCCGGGATGTGACCATAAGATTCAGTTGGAGAAAGGTGCCGACGGCAAGGAGAAAGAGCCTCCGTGGGGACCGCTGTATGGTATGTCACGAGAGGAGCTCATCGTCTTACGAAAGACTCTCACGGAGCTACTCGACAAGGGTTTCATTCGAGCGAGCAGTTCTCCGGCGTCAGCACCAGTCTTGTTCGTGCGGAAGCCCGGTGGCGGCCTGCGGTTTTGCGTCGACTATCGAGGTTTGAACGCCATCACCAAGAAAGACCGATATCCTCTGCCATTGATTGAGGAGACTCTGCGGTCGTTGTCCAAGGCCAAGTGGCTGACCAAACTCGACGTTATCGCGGCATTTCACAAGATTCGCGTCGAGGAGGGAGATGAGTGGAAGACGGCATTCCGAACACGTTACGGACTGTACGAATGGCTTGTCACGCCGTTTGGGTTGACGGGTGCTCC
>KQ030671.1:7347-46679 GCA_000956045.1 Hirsutella minnesotensis 3608
ATTACGCGATACCTACCCAGAGCTTCATCGCCACTTACCTGATATATGAACGCGCATGTGGTAGGTAGGTGTTAGGCTTCACAGGACAAATGCCTGTGTCAGGCTCATTCTTTCATTTCACAAGCCACCAGCCGCCTTGCTTCTCAAGCTCTCAAGCTCGTTCCGAAAAGGCATTGGCGGGCCCCGGAGGGGACCGGTCTCCTGTCCTCTGTTCCTGTCGTTGGGAGCCCGGCTCGAGTTGCTGGCACGTCGGCTGCGTCCAGCAGGTGGTTACCGGTAGCTAGCGACACCGTAGGGTACTGAGTTACCAGCGACCGACGCAGCCAAAAGTGGATGTTTACCGGCACTAGGTCCTGAGCTGCGCTGGGGTTACTGACCACTGAAGCCTGTGCGCCACGGCGGTTACCAGCACCCCGTGAAAGGGGTGTGACCAGCAGCTCTCTGCTACCAGAAACAAGCGCCGTCAGGTTACTGGCCCCCCCCAGGTACCAACAAGTACCTCCTCAGCAGTGGCTGGTAGCGCTAGGGTGCTGGCAACCGTAGCAAATGCGTCTGCTGGCAACCGTGGTCTCAGCCCTGTTGTTGTTACTAGCACTGAGCGGCGCCCGAGGGCAGGCCGATCGACTGTCTGGTACCGTTAGTACCTGTTAGCCCCTGAAGCCTGTGCCTTTCACCAGACGTTGTGATGGTGGTGGCAACCACGCTTATATTAATGAAGTGCCCAACGAGCGGCCCTGTGGCTCTGTTCATCATTCTTTTCTTCACGCAAGACATCTTTGGAGATGTGTTGCCAGTAATGTGATACGCTGAAGAAAGACAAAAGCGTATATTTTCCTGCTTGGTTGCGCTAAATGATGTATTTCATTGCCCGAAGGTCAGAGAGGCCACCATATTCCTCAAACTGAAATTGCAATGGATAAGGAACGTCATCCTGCGTGAGCAACGAGCACGGAAACAAGTGTCAGGAGGAGGTTGTTTCGATGAGGTTGACCGGTCTGGTGCGGGGCGGCTCGCAGTGCTCAAGCTGTCATCACCCGATGGCAGGGATATCTTGTTGTCGGCTGCTGCAGCCCTGGCAATTCAATTGTTCTTCACTTTCATTCCGTCACGGGCACTGAGTTCCTAGACCCGCTGTCTCGAGTTCTCTTTGAAAAGTTGCAAATGCCGTCGGGCCATGTGGGTCTGCCAAAGTGGTGGTCCAACCATCTTTTTACCTGTCGTTATTTTAGCGTTTTATACCACAAACGGCCCCGTACCGGCACATATCATTGAGTAAGGCAAGGCCTGAGGCGGACAGCGGCACCTTTGGCAATGCTGACAGTTCATACGAGAACAACTTTGATTGGGAGCATGCTGAGTACCAAACCTTTCATCATTCTCTTCCTAGGCACGCGTCTGCTCCGCGCGTTTGTGGCGACATCTAGTTGCGACTTTCGTGTATGCGGATGCAAAAGACGATTTCTTTTAAAAAGTGCGAGAGCGCTGGCAGTAGGCAACTGCTTGGCCTCTGTCAATGCAGCACCATAGCTGCTAGGCACGCGCCATCAGCTCCATGCCGAGACGTCATTGCAGTCGTCACTCGCTGCACAGTCGGCAGTGCTTTCGATTCAACAAAAATATAACAATTCAAGTGTTCGGATATTAAACGGTCTTCCTCCCCCATATCCGGACGGGTTATTCGCGGGCGGCTCCTTTCAGCAGTTTGGTTTGGTTTGGTTTTATTTCGCCCGGAGGGAGATCCCTATAGGACCTTTACACAATCTAGTTACATTTCAGCACGTTTGATACCTGACTCCCCAAGCCCCACGGATAGTTCTCTTGTCACTTGCCGGTCAGCCTCGTTGCCATTGGTTCCATGACAGGCCTGCTTGAAGGCCAAGTTCTCCAAGTGTTCAGCATCCTATTTGCAGCAGCTGAAGGGCGGTCTGCCAAGATTGAAGCTGTATTATGTTGGTACTGTCGCGTGTTGGACCTCATTTGTTTCCCGGTGGTTGCTGGTCCCTGTCGAGCCTTTTCGTCTCAGTCGCAAATTTGATCATCGCACGCACAGTCTGCATGTTCGGCTTCCAGTTGTCACCGTCCGACGCAGCTTTTCCGCCCAAAAAAGAAGGACAAGTTCCCAATTTTAGCTCTCGCGCGGCCGGATAGCTGCCGTAGAATAGCTGGCACGGAAGAGAACGCTCTTGTTGGAATCAATGGATACGGCGGCACAGGCAATTTGTGATATAGTCGTCTCTTAAACAGAGGCTGTTAAGGAGCTCTTGAAGTTTTATATTCTCCTCGGCTACTCTTCCGGTTGCCATCTGAACCTCGAAGGAGGCGACGATGCTCTGGATTTCGTATAATTTGAGCTGCTGTTCGAGCCCCTGGGCATAATCTTTCCGTTCGAGGCGCGATCGTCTCCGATTGTCGCCAGTGTGTGCCAAGTCGTCATTCTGATAGCCACAGGAAAGGTGTCTTGTGTTAGATAATGCCTCTCCCCTCTGTGTTATCATACGGGTTCTTGTCACTTACTTCCTCGGCTGACATTGAGCGCCCTGACCTCTCTGTAGACTCTGTTTGGCGAGAAAGGGGAGAAGACCAGTTGAGGGGTAAGTGAATGGTATCCGTGATTTGAGGTTCGATGCAAGATTTTGTACTTGGAGGAGCCACAGCATGAGCAGAAGAGGAGAAGCAAGACCGGGAACTGCCATGTCTTTCTCGCCCTCAAAGGGGAAGGGCCTTTATAGAGCTAGAAACTCAGAAGAGACCTGCGACAAGCGTCGGTTGCACACTCATTGCGTCTCAGGCTTGGAAGCTCGGCACGGATGTGCTTCCCAAAGCGGCCGAGGTCGATAACGTCGTGGGTCAGGCGAAGGCTGAAACATATGCGGAAGGCGCCTGATAGGTCCCCGAAACGCCGACGCAAGGACAAATTAGGAGACGGGAGTCTGTCACGCAACCCGACACCGCTCTCGTCCGTCAAGCCACACCGCCACACCAGGATGCTCGCTCGTGTCCATGTCATTGACCATGAGCTGTAACTATGACCTCGACCTTTATCTTGGAGTCTTGAAATGACATACGCCAAAATTTTCATTCGTTCCTACCTCGATATTCCGAGAACTATTTAGCGCCTCTTGCGTCATGCCCCGAATTGTCGGCATACCTCCCCTATTACTGCCGCCTGTGCGTTTCTGCACTCGATTTCTGAATTTTTCCCCCGCGCTTCGCTTACTGGTGTTCTAAGTGGGCCTTCAACCTGGTTGGGTCTTGTGCCGTTAAGATATTAAACTTCGGCTGATATGCCTCCCTGACGACATCCTGATACTTGGTCCACGGCAAGCGAAGAAGGCGGTAGATGATCTCGTTCAACATATCCAATTCAAGGTGAGGAAGAATTCACATGGTATCTTGGCATCAGGGTCCTCAGAGATCGACCAAACCAGAAGATCTACCTCTGCCAAGATGCGTACATCGAGAAAATCGCGCGGAAGTTCAAGCTCGGCGACTCGAAACGTTCTGCACCTGGATAGTTGTACATAGAGGCTGGTAAAGCCGCATTTGGAAGGCTGACCATTCGTCATACGGCTTCCTCGCAGCTCCAACAGAACATACTCGAAAGTCTTACCTTGAGATTTATAAGGACAAATGCCGGGACGACTGGCAACCCCCGCCGAGAGCATTTCCCCGACAGGAATCTGTAGCAGGAGTTCGCTGGATCGGGGGTGTGTGTTATAGGCCGGATGAGCAAGGTGCCTGTTGGAAGGGCCGGGATGGCTAAACCCTTTATTTCTTGCGACTCTAACAATATGCCTAGTGGCGGACCGAAGTGAATGGTAACGTCGTCCGCAAGATGGTAGCCCGGGGATTTTGGATCGGGGATGACGTCCGCGGCGGTGAACTCCGCCCCATTCACAACTTTCAAGCCGGTGTACGTATTTTTGTTGACAACTACAGGCATCCCCTGGGCGTAGAAGAAAACACCGGGGATCTTGCAGTTTGAATTGTCGCCTTGTTCGATGGTATGGGCCACCTCCTGCTGGGACAAGGCTCGACTGCGCCAGGTGTGGGTCGAGACGAAGACCGAGATGTGTCTCCGGTGAAAGCGGGCCCAGTCTACCACGGCTTCCATGTTGAGGTTCCATCGGTTGCGATTGAGCGGTGTTATGGCGCGCAAGTCGTCCTTGAACGTGATTTGGGAGCGGTCCACGAGTTTGGTGTTGAGCAAGTCAAGGTCCTCTGTCGTCTGGGTTCCAGCGCGTACTCTGTCCAAAAGAGCGCCTAGCTGAGGATCGTCCCGCGCGCGGACTTGTTCCTCAAGAAGGATGACAGTCTTGAACATCAGCCATAGACTGTGGCCATGGTGGTGAGCAATGGCCGCCTGCCCCAGGGAGGCCATGTAAGGCAAACCTACCATTCGGTCCACCAGGACACTGGTCTCAAGCACGGGGGCGAACTGATAGAAGTCCCCCATCAAGAGAACAACAGGAATACCTCCAAACGGCTTATCGGGACAGTCACGGAGGGCCTGGAGGCGGCAGTTGGCATTGAACAGAGTGGCTCCCCCGAGCATGCTCACTTCGTCGATCACGAGAGCCAACTTCTGCTTCCACATCCATTTTCTTGCTTCCGAGAACATTGGAGGCTGTTGTTTATCATGAGGACGACTGATATCCAGGCCACAGGCTGAGCGGAGTGTCGTCCCCCCAATCTAAGCCGCCGCACTGCCTGATGTGCCGGTAATCTGGAGGTGATGTGGCTGACCTCTAGCCTTCCACCTAGCTCTAGAGAACTTCCCGCCGACGATGTCAGAGCTATCACCTGAGGAGTTCTCGGATCTCTGCGACGAGAACAACCCGGATACTAGCAACACTCAGGATGGTGGATCTTTTGTTGTCGACGTGACTGGTGGCCTGGAGCAGTCTACGCCGGATCTTGTGCATGGAAGACCGCCGATTCTTCCGGTGGAAGTATTACTGGATCGTCGACCTTGCCGTCGACTCCAGCCATTGCATCAGCTGAGCTAGCTGCTCTTTCACTTCGGCAATTTTTCCCTGGAGATCTTG
Source organism: Hirsutella minnesotensis 3608 (assembly GCA_000956045.1). Taxonomy (NCBI): domain Eukaryota; kingdom Fungi; phylum Ascomycota; class Sordariomycetes; order Hypocreales; family Ophiocordycipitaceae; genus Hirsutella; species Hirsutella minnesotensis. The sequence continues at coordinate 12,396 of KQ030671.1, forward strand.
CTCCTGTTTCGTTTCCTCGTCGTGCTCATCGCTCTTGCGTCGAAACTCTTCCTTGGATTCGTGGGCCTTGGCCCCCAGATCTCGGATTAGATCTTCTTTTCACTGAATGATGGTACTTTGCTTGTAAACTGTGGCGCTCAGATTCCTGATCGTGTCACTCTGCTCAGACACTCGGTGTTCCAGCTCCACCATCTCACTTCCCATCTTCCTCTCCACAACCCTCTGCACTATCGAATTGGCGGTCTCCACATTGCTGCGTGACTTCACTTCGTCGCCTCTTTCGCGTTCATTGCCGACCGATATAACTCGCTTCGAAGACCTCGCGGTCACATTTTCCAGTGATCGCAACGTATCCCCTGCACTCGCCCGCTGGGCGGCACTCCTCGCGTCGGACGCGTGAATGGCGACGGGCTAGTTGGATCTAGCCCCACCCTGTCTGTTCAGCCAGTCAGCACTGGCTTGGCTGGTAATTGGCAATCGGTTTCCAGGAAATTCGAGCGCAGCACGAGTACTCTGCTCCACTCCCACGCCCAGATATTGCCAGCGATGATCTAGGCGAGCGAATTGAAGGATTATTGGAGAAGCTCGCATATGCCCGTTTATGTTGGGCAAGGAGGTAGTTGAACAATGAAGCGGCATTGATGTCTTACCCTCGGCTAATGCGGGGAACATTCATTTAGGGCTTCCCCACCTTATATTTTGCTTATCAACGCCAGGCCTTGTAAATTTTGTCACGTCACATCCCAACATTGGCCCCGCATTCAACTGCCTCTTCTGTTCTCAAATTCTCGGTCTGCCGTCAGAACGTTAGCTTTACTATCGACTGTGTTCCTCCCGCGTGGTCATTTATATTGCCGAGGACACTGTGCATGTCCTTCTCCCACCTTCTTCAAGCTTGAGCGAAGCGAGACTTAACAAGTAGCCCGTCATTTGGACACTCGCCTCAGCCATGGCGGTTCGTTATCAGGCACCCACAAATTTGACTTATGGTCTGCTAACGGACTACTCAACCCAGAGAGGTGATGATGCCCTTGCTGGGCGAGAAGAGCATCTTCAGAGCCATCCATTTCCTCCGGCCCAATGCGACAGAAGGATATTTTTCAAGGGTTACTACCTTTCCATTTACAACCAAGAAACGGATGATTACAAAACGCATATCGACAACGCAGTTCCGACGACCGACTACACCGAATATATAGTGCCAGTCGGCTACACCACCTACATCCGAGGGGGTACTGCGTATTTCAAAACCTAAGAGGATGCCGCAAGCTGTAGTCCGAGTATACTGTTGAGATGGTACGCCTCATAATTCCCGCACCAGATGGTCAGGGAGACGTCCTGCGTGTTGTCCTTCGGGAACAGTGTGGCAAGGCACCCCGTTGTTTTCATGCCTTTGCTCCTTTCCCAATTCCAGAGCCGACTACTCCAGATGATTCTTTTGAAGGGCTCGGGCAGCGCGTCTATGCAGTCAGGATCGCCATTTGTGTAAATATGCTTCATTTCTGTCATCACGATTAGCATTGCGCTGTCGGTCGACATGGATTCCTCGAACCTCGCCTTTCATTTGACGGAGACAACGAATCTTCTGGTGTTGGCTGCTCCTGGTCGTCACACCTTCTACGTTTCTTTCGTCTTTCGATGTCTTCTGGCAGTTTGTCGTGTGCTACTCAGTCAGCTCTCGGCTGTTTCAAGAACTCGACTACTGTACCTTTTAGGAAGTTCTCGTATTCGAGAGACAGTTGCAACCCCTCTTCATCCTCCTGGAGCATGTACAACGTTTCCCGGATTACGGAGGGCCACGACGGTGGCCGTTCTGGCTCGATATCATCCAGAAGACATGTGAAAATGTCCGTAGCCATTGATCCGCCTGCCCAGAGACTTGGTGCGAAGGTAATTGCCCAGGAAAGAATACCGTCGTGACTTAATTGTCGGATTTTCTCACACCTTTGGCGTGTCATGACTTTTCGAGCCCTTATGTCCTCTGAGTCGAACTTCGAGTTCTTCGGGCCCTCGAATATTGTGATAATGTTTCTCCTGAACACCGGTAATTGCTTAAGTCTCCCGTTTGTTAAGAGATCACCCTGACATGCCAGGGCCTGAGCTCTGAGTTTTTCGCTCTCTTTCCATGCTCTGTCTGCTCGTGTCTCCTTCAGAATTTGGATTTTGTTGTTCAGTATAGTCGCGTTCGCCGTGAGCTTCTTGCTGAAGTCATGCAAGCCGCTCCATTGTTCTTCCGTCGGGTAGATCTTATCGAGTTTCGGCATCAGATGCTCAGCTTTCTCGACGAGACTCCGTAACTGCGATAAAACAGAAGCAGCAGACATGGTGGTCGGAAACTTGAATGCCTGTGGTATGCGCCGGTCTAGGTCTACTTGGGTGAAGAGGGGACCACGAGGAGCTGACTTATTGGAAACCCCCCCAGTTAGGGGCAAGAGTTTCGGAGACTTGACGCGACCTTACATCTGTGTTCCTCTCAGGCACAGTACAGGAAACATTTAGGCGCCGCCCGCATTTATGCAGGCTTGCAGAAGTGTTGCGATCACACACTCAAAGTGATTGGTCAGTAGTTGCGGGGTAAGGCGCATGTCACTTCTAGCACCTTCATATGTTGGACTGCGTATTCTGACTTTCTTGCATGGTCTAGTTGACACTTGGCAGGGGCATCGGATGAAGCTCCTAGTTGAGTCATTTATGTCTGCGTCAGTCGCAGATCTCCAGCCTAGACGGACGATTGTCGGTACCAGATGGACTGGGCTAACTCTCGTCGAACGGAGCAGCGCATTGATGCCGTACAAATGCAGCGAGAATCCAGTCAATATAGCATGCAAATCCACCGTCGCCGCGAGGGGGCTACTGGGCATCTGGGTAGCCGTGGCTGCAAAATCTTACGGGTATTCGCGGGAATCATATTTGCGATGATTACTTCTCGGCTTTGCCGGGATGCAAACATGGCGGGGCTCGCTAACAGCCCATGTGCAGGGATTCAAATTGCGTTGGTTTGCCGATGGCGATCGAACTTGAATCGATCAGCTCGAGGATGAGAAGATGTCAGTCGTCTGTCTCACAGTGCCTCCGGGAGGTGAAAGGGGGCAATCTGGTACGTGGTCTCTGGACTTTCGGTTGAATATTATGGAAGACTGAATTACTCTTGAGCGTGGTCTACATTTCTGTCCTCATGCCTTTTGCTGGCTTTGATGGACAAGAGTCTGCATGACTCTGCATTCAACGCCTATCATTCCCCTTAGGCCTGCTGCGTTCACGTATTGCAATCACTCGGACAGTGAATCCAAACAAATCCGCTGTTCCAATCATCCTTGGTGGGGAGTATATCTGTCACTGCGGTATGATGTAATGGCATTAGAAAACGAGGCTTCCTCACAAAAGGGTCGTGGACACGAGGATCACGAAGACATGGATCTACAGACATGGCGCAGACTTGAAAGGCTAGAACATAAAGGAGTACGCTATGGGGTATGCAGGATTCGCCACATTAAGAAGAGCTACTTGACAGCTTCATACGCCTCATCAGGAACGCCTCAACCCGCGAGACACCTACTTCGTCAGCATCCACTAGATGGATCCCGTGAGCACGTCTCTGAGGTGAGAATTCCGTTTACCTTCGCGGCTGCGTCCACCTCTTCTTCCTTCAGTCCTTCATCACAATAAGCCCGTCTAGTTTACCAGATCGGCTCCTTTTTTGACGAAGAGGCATTGGAGATCTCGGTTTGTAAACTGAATATGATGGAGGATGTCACCTTTGGGTGAGCAACCAGCGAGCGGCTTCGATGACTTATAACTAGCACACACAACGGAGGCAAAGATAGGGGAGACTCAGAGAACTGGATATTCTTGTATTCTCTACTCTAAGGGTATTACTCTTGTAGCTGCGCGTATAGAGGAGAGAGGCCTCCAAGGGTATCACGGGCTATGCCCGGCCCGGTGGACCCGGTTGTATCGGGTCTGGTGGGTCATACTCTAGCTCAGCATCGGCCCCGCTCCGCGGACCCAGCAGTTGCGAGGACATTCTGTAAAGAGCAATATAAGCTCGCGCTCGAGGCGTAGCGTCGAGTTCTGCTTCATTTTTTCCCCTGGGCTCTAGATGGCAATACATAGGCGCCTGCTTGTGGAATAAACTCCGGACCAGCCTCTTACAGTAAGGCACAATATGACAAGGTAACAGAAAGTGAAGAACAGGAACCAATAATGCGATTGTTGATCTCTGACGAGCTCCTCCATATGCTGCTTGACGATACTTTTATATCCACACGAGGTTGACCAGCATCGTGCTTTAATGTAGAATTTCCAAACCAGCCAACACTCGGAATTGACCAGCCGTTCACCCCAGCCGAGCGCCTCAGGCGTGCGACAAACAATATGTAAGGCGCACACAGACAACTAAACAGAGAGTGAAGGACGGGGGCCAATGATTCAATTGATTGATCTCTGAGGATTCCATTCCGCAAGCTGCGGTCATCCCCAGTCCTTATGTAGCTCCTACTGGCGCATTGAGACCTCCCCTCCAATTTAGGATGACACAATGAGGGCTTTATGCGCGTGACACAAAACTTCACTGCGCCTTTTGAGTCTATCACATAGAGCATAGAGTCCTGTATAGGATCGTAACGAAGCTTCCATATGAGATGAATCTGAAGCAGCTACGCATGACTCATCATTATCCTCTTGTGTAAGAGGCTGGCTCGGAGTTTGTTCAACAAGCAGGTGCCTATGTGTTGTCTATCTAGAGCTAAGGAGAAAAGAAGGCAGAGCTCGAGGCGCAGCCTCGAGTACGAGTTTATATTGCCCTTTAGAGAATGTTCTCGCAGCTTCCGGGTCCGCGGAGCGGGGCCGGTGCTGCCGCCCGAGTGGGGTCCACCGGACCCGGTACAATCGGGTCCACCAAGCCAGGCACGGCCCGTGACACCTTGGAGGCCTCTCTCTACTATACACGCAGCTATAAAAGTAGTAGGCTGCTACCTTTAGAATAGAGAATACAAGAACGTCAAGTCCTCTAAGTCTCCACCTATCTTTGCCTCCGTTGTTTGTGATGGAGTCTGCCCGAAAAACAGACTTGAGGCTTGTGAATTCATTCTCTTCGTAGTGTATCAGCAAGTTCTGGACGTTCGTCCAGGAAGTGTCTTTCCTCAGCAGACAATTCCTTGCTCATTTTCCATTTCGCTTTGATACGGTTTATGACAAGCGTTTCAAAAGCATTCTCGCCGTATAGAGTCCTGTACTCTTCATCGGAAAGTAACTTCACCTCCGTTGGAGCAGGGTTGAAGGGGTATGTTTTTGTCAAATGCCGAATAAGAGGTGGAGTCGCTCGTTGGTTGGAGCTATATCATTCAGTTACGATTCGTCAGTCGAACATCTCGACTTACAGTGTTTCACCATTCCACACATAATTGATAATTCCAGGATTTTGTGATCCGCGCGGACCAACATCAATCAAAAAATAGCATTGACGGTCATCAAAGTTATATTGACCGGCGGAATGTAAACCATCTGTATTTCCATCGAAATTCCGGCCGAAGTGATGCTTGCACACTATGTTGGCTATTGTGGTTCTTCGATCAATAGCTTCTCCAGGTATTGTGTCTGACGAGCATTTTACAAGGATTCGTGTTGCCATTGCGCGCGTGGAAAAGATAGGGGGTCGAGCGATAAGAGCTATTAGGGTGCGTAATGCGGACCTTTTGTAAACATAGGCGCCAAAAGTTTACGAACGCGCGCCCCGCACAGCAACACCACGAGACATTGAATAAACTTTAAGAATTAATTTCTGTACAACGAAGCTATAAAAAATAAAGCTGGCGATACCGTTGGAAAGCTCTATTCTTGGAGTTTAATACCGTGTATACCAACCCCGGGCTTTTCGTACTGCCGCGAGCCGACGAGGTAGAGAAGATAGTAGGCTGTCAATCCGATCCTGCGGAATAGCTTCCCACGCAGACCGCAAGTGCGCTTCTAGTTCTTCGATTGACGCCTGGTTTTTTTTCAATTCTGCGAGATGAGGGCATAACTCCGCTAGCTTGTCTTTAAGAAGCCGCCAAACGTGCTCAATTGGGTTGAGATCAGGCGAATGAGGCGGCCAATCAATATACTCAACGCCGTGAAGCTGGAGAAACTGGGGCGTGCCGCCGAAATTGTGAATCCTCGCGTTGTCTTGCTGGAAACGCCTCGTACCATCGTATACTAGAAGAAGGCCTTCGGATAGAGCTTTCTGATAGCTTTTAGCGGTATAACCCTTCTTCTTTGCGGCGCTATCGCGCTCCATGATTACAAGGGGTGTCCGGCCGCCTCGCCAGATGCCTGCCCAGACCATAATCGAGATTTCCGGCTTCCCGTGAACCGTATTGTTAACGAGATCACGGTTAAATCGTTCGTGAGGCTTTCGGAATACCCATCCACGTGGATTATTCGGTTTATTTTGTACGGAGCACTCGTCAGAGAAGATTGTCTAGAGAGGTGGTAATCCGGGCGTGTAAGTCAGTCTTCTCGGAAATATCGCCTCGGGTTTAGAAGCCCATACCTCAGCCAATTCGTCTTCTTCTCCAGCCCAACCTTTTGCAAATTGTAGCCTCGTTTTTGCTGTTTCTCGTGATAGCGGAATTCTTTGTATTGCTTTCCATTTGCGCCGGAAATCTCGTCGGAGAATCCGACGGATAGTTGTACGGCTAACGCGACACCCTGTCGCACCGACGAGCGCTTTATATGTAATGCGACGGTTCCTTTTAATTAATAAACGTATGTAATTAATCTCTGAAGGCGTAAGCTTCTGCGGACGACCTTTTCTAGGTCGAATTTCGACTGTGCGGTCACTTTTCCATTGATTGAAGATTCGGTGGACTGTCGAAGGTGACGTGTTGAATTCGCGTGCGACATCGCGGAAAGACAAACCTGCACTTTTCTGGCTCACTATTACAGCTTTCTGCACCGGACTAAATTGATAGTAACGCTGGCGATTGGCACTTATTTCAGTGCCAAAGGCACGCTCGTCCGGCATTGCAATCGCAAGTTATGAAGGAATGAAGATTAGACGCGTATACGAGTCATGGACGCGACGCGACGAGTGGGGTCAAAGTGTTCGCAGACTTTTGGCCACGTTCTGTATCTTTTTGCCGCCCAAGCCTCAACCCCGCATCCACCATAATTCCATGATTCTAGCGCCAATTTCCCTGAGTAAGCTGGGGGGGAAAACAACCGCTCAGCCCCACCCTGTCGCTCTCTCCAGTTTACCAAACTTAACGTGCAGTTCGGTGTACGGCGTGTTCCCGTCGCATGCCTGCACACCGATATCCAACCAAGCAGGTTACAGAAAAAAATGGATAGTTCATTCCCATCCCTGCCGTCAGCCGGCGATCAGCTATCCATTTCTAAGTTCTTCTGTAGACCCGTCCGCCAACTCTTTGCTGAGTGGTCCACATATTATCTGTCCACCGGATCAAGTATCAGGTGGCGTTGGATAGCGATGCTCTGGGCAATTCCCGGGTACTAAATTCGTTTGCATTGGATTGGGCTGCCCGGCATGGGCCGAGGGATTCCCGCATGGGTTCGTGCGAATGAATTCGATGCACCTGCACACCTCAAATTGTTGCCATATATCGAGGCACATTGCAGACTTGAACTACCACATTAGAATGGTCAATAGCAAGCAGCGGGATTGATCCACATACGACGGGAACATCTGTTATGCGGATTAAGATGTGGGAAGCAGATGGCGATAAATCCATGTAAAGAACGTGAAGAAAGAGCGATTTCACTAAAGGGTAACAGTTTCTCTTTGGCCTGTTTATATAGAAATCTGCTCCAATATTCAACACATGTCGCTTTGGTTGTTTAGAGTGCATCACGCATGAACATGGCGTGCATGAAGCTTAGAGAAAATTTATCCACAAGACGCGGAGCTGTGTGGCGGCAGGCACAAACTTCTTCCTACCAGTCAGTAAAAGTGGAGGCGACCCCCTTCAGACGACTGGTAGTAAGGGTCTCGCCATACAACTGCAAATGGTGTGGAAGCAAATGAAAAGATCTTGTGGCTTGGTGCTCCTAGGGCGATCCCTTGAGACGCGCCGAGATGTCCGGCCCCAGGCAAAGGCTCGATAGCTGGATATCATGATTATTGGTGACTCCCAGCGCAAGCGCAAGGAACGGGAGAAGTTAGGCGCCATAAGGGTTTATGTAGGCTTGCAGAAGTCCTCCGCATCCGCGTAGTTCATGGTGGGGTCGCGCGCAGTACTCGTGCTCCGCTATTTGGAGCTCCCCACCCAAATAAAGTAGGACAGAGCACGGGTAGTAGTATGTCAATGCCCATAGAGGGATTCGCGGAGTCGTGGAGGCCGACAGTCATCTTACATCATGCCAGATGATTCTCTCCCCGAAAACATAGTGGCTCATCTCCACATCAGGAAACATATCACGGACATTTGCACGTTTCGAGCCTTCTCTGCTGCGGAGCATGTATACATTCAAGACCGAGTCGAGGCTCTCAAGCGGGAGATTGAAACAACGAAGGTACTCTTCCAAGCTATCACCTCCGTGACAACGTCGGGGAGATTGCAATTTCTCGGATTGTAAGTTGACAAAAAGCATTTCAACACATATACTGAACGTCACTAGCGAGCCCGAATGCTTACTGCGACTTGCCCGGTTTTATGATTGTCAACTTATCGAACGAGCTGAATGGCTAAAATGCTACACCACCTTTCACGAATTTGCCGAAGAAGTCGGCTTTGACAGCATACTCCGCAGCATGCTGAAGGCTTGCTTCAGACGTATCAACGAGACTTGAGACGCCCGTCCTTGCTTTTGCCCTCTATTCTTTGTAGAAAACACGTTTGGCATTGGGATTAGTTGCATAAGATGCCTTGCTCGTCCAAAGATGAAAGGTTTTAAAAGGATGAAGGGCTGGTAGTAATGATTACAGCATTCCCTCGTCGTCACTCAAGCATATAACTGTGAGTGAAAGCCTAGTTGAGAGGGGCTTGTAGAATTGTGGCCTACGTTCAAGAGTTGCTCATTAGATCGTAAAAACTACTCGGAAGGGGTGCAGGCAGGCCGGAGGTCTGGCGGTGAGTACCTAGACTAGTTGTAGAAGACTGGCCAAGCGTATGTAACGAACTGCAGGACAACATTAATGGGAATGAAGTGAAGACCACCGTAGGTGATGTGTCAAAAGTATCGGACTGTCCCTAAGTGCCCGAGCAGATGTGCACTCAGGATACCAAAAGAGTGACACTGCATACCCCGCGAAGGATGAGCGGATAAAAAGTCCTTGCGCAGGGGCAACAGTCAGAGGCTGAGGCCGATACCTCGTACTATGCTTGCATTCTCGGAGCATCTTGATCATCCCTATTGGACTTCAGATGCATCGAGGCTGACAGGGCGTGGCAAAATAACTGGGTCAGTAATCGATCGCCTTCTCTTGTGGACATCAGGTTGTGAATCGACTATATATAGAGCAATGAGTACGTATTGTACACAGCTGGTCATTCTTCTGGTCCTTGTGTTTTTGCCTCGTTTCTCAGCTTAGGACACCCTAAACACCATCGGCCCTGACAAGGAAAACTCGTCCATTGGGTTTCCTCTCTTCCGATGGAAAAAACAGCCACCCGCAGAACTCCGAAGAATAATATGAACGACAACTGCGCGAACTTTGAAGCAGGACTCAATGACTCTACTTTTCAACAAGGCCTCTACCTGGATGATGATGCAGTTGCAGGAAAAGTCATGTTCTTCCGTCGGGCCGATTATCAGAACAGGGGACTTCAAGAGCAATCTCTGATCTCTCTTCTGATGAAGAGATCGAGGATTGAACTTTTGAGCAGATCAACGATTGATAGATCGAAGGAAGTTCGGAAGCAGATGCTTCGTCGAGAATTGAGTCCAGACCTGATAAAATCCTTGCGAGAGCTTCGGCGTCAGGCTCAATTGCACGGAAAGATAGGAAGCAAGTCTTCAGTGGAAGGTTCTAGACTTCAGACAATCCAGGATTATCACGCTCGAGGGTGGTGAAGGAGATAACCACAAACATCATATCGCAAAGTTGGAGGGAGACGCAGAGGACTGGAAGTTCATGTATCTTCTATTTTAATAGAATGACGTTCTGCCTTTCCTAAATGTGCATTATTCGAAACAGACCTCTAAGAACATCGTCGCAGTCATGCGGGCGCTTGATTTCTCTCATGTAAGGAGGTGCTGTTCCGACTCACAGGCTCTGATTTTTGTTGCGTTATTTCTCGTAGTGTTCTAACGTTTCATGATGCACAACGTACACTCTTTTGGTAAAGACCATGACGAAGATAATTCCACCGATGTGTGGCCCTAACAGGACAAGGGGGTGCCGCAAGATGAGGAAAGAACTGCCCCTGAAGTTGACTGACGAGACCAGGAGTAGAGCCTGTTCATTTACAAATCGACCTCGAAGAGTAGCATCGAGAGGGCGAAATCGTTCAAGTGCACAATGAAGATTAAGCAAGGCTCTCTCGCGAGCAGAGCAGGGGATTGTCGAGCCGCCAGCCGCTTTAGGGACATCCAGGTCTCTCAGGAGTACTTCACAAGAAGAGATGTCACCATCTTTCGGCCCGTAGCTCAGTATTAGCCAGACGTTGTCTTCGCCCCCGACTGCAAGAAAGTACCCAGGACGTAAGATTGAAGCCAACCGCGATTGAGCATGGCTGTTCCTCAGGCTCGTATCGCATGCATGCAATGCACCATCCTAGCTAAGACGATGTGGGAGCCCGCATGGGTTTAAGGGTGATTACTGACGAATTCGGCTCAGGCCCATTCAAAAGCCACGCCGCCTCACAATGCTCCTTCGCACGGGTCGCCTTTTCAGACCTACATAAAAGATCCTCGACGTACTGATCGAACCTCTGTCGCTTCCTAACAGGAAGAGTTTCGCGTTAGAGGAATGCAACATCGGTTTTTACCATGAATAGCTCCAATGATCTTCATCAAGTTCATCTAAGCCATGCTTTGTCAGGTTGGTATTCCCGAAATTCTTCTAGAAGGCCTTCGGCTGAAAGCGCAGATGTCGTGCTATTCGATCCGACCGTTTCATTCTACGATGGCTTTTACTATCCACAGGCAATTACAGATTCCCTTGAGCTGAATGATCTCGACCCCCCAACCGCACCAAACAGCCCTACACGATACGAAAATCCAGATTGGGCTTCCCAGACAGGACCATTCCCGGCTTTCGAGAGACATCGCGAAGAATACACACAAGAATACGAGAGGCATGACGAGGGGATGAACAGGAGGAAAGCGGATGAAACACTCCAACTCTCAACCTCTGAAGAAATCCCACAAACCCCAATACTTCACGCCCCTCAAACTCCTTGCGAGCTGTCTGGCTACAATTTCCAAAGCGAAGGCATCAGCAGAGCGGAGAGCAGAAATAAGACAGTCGGAAACGGAAACGAGGGTGCTCGGGGGCAAGATAATGGTTACAGCCTATGTTCAAGGCCCGGAAGTAGAGGCAGGGTGCGCAAGTGGAATAGATCCTTTGGAAGTTTTCGGAGATCGGCCAGAATTCGAGGAAGAGACAGTGCAAGGATCGAAAGGGCTACAAGAGGCCTTCGAGAACCTGGCAATTGAATGTTTATGTTACCCCATTGAAGTAATCTAGATGGAATATACTAACCGCCGACTGAACAGGAGGGATAGGAAGCTTGTTACGCGAGGTAGCGAACAAGTAATTTGCAATCTCATGAGTATCGCATCATGTTTCATAAGCCCAATGAAGCAAGCTTTCGTCTGGTCGCAGATTAAATCATGCTGGCGGGACAAATTTTATTACTGTCGCACCTTTCCAATTCAGAGTATGCAACCCAAATGGACAGGAAAGTCACTACTCCTCGAAATACAGAAGCTTGTGCGTTGTCATCGCAATTGATAAAGCATCAGGAGCAGCACAATAAAAGAGCCGAATGACACCGTACCGTGGGCAAGTCAAAGCGCTTTGACAACGTAGGGCTTAGCACGTCTTGTTGAGTCTGATAGCAAGATCAGGGGACCAACGCTGAAGCTAGGCCGCGTAGTAGCGAACAAGGCAAAGAAAGACGTCAAAATCACGAGCCAGGTAAAATCGCATGGTATCGCTGGCAGCATATATCCAAGGGACGGGGACTGAGCAGCGCCAGAGTCTCAATGAAGACTTGGGCAGTGGTCCAGCCTTAGATCCGCTTATCGCATTTCACGAAGAGAGCGTTTGGCCAACATGGACGAAACTGGAAGAAAAACCCACCAGTCAAATTCAGTCTCATGTACATGAAGAGTTCACCCGGCGATTACAAGATTTGCGTGATTCACTCCAAGAGCTGTTCAAAACTGTTCAATAATACGATTCGACGGATCAGCCTCATTAAGAAGGAAGGCTCGCTGTCAGAGGATCGTAAATTATGCTCCAGGCCTGCGGAGTGGTCGTCTACTCTGGGTCATTGTTCCGATTTTCGCGCAGTGAAGACGGAGACGTGTAGCGTTGGCATGGAAGAGTCGCGGTCCAGCTCTCGCCGGACAAAGGCGTTGAACACCTCGACTTCTTCCTCCGACCGACCCAATATGTCCCGAAAAGCCTTAGCGGTAAGACCATGGAGACCCTTCTTGAAGCTAGAGGCCAGCATTTCTCCGATGTCCTTTTGTTGCTGATCTTCAGGCCAGCTACCCAATGGGGCTTCGAAAATTTCCTCCGAAACATCTATAAAGCCAGCTTCCTCTGCGCAAACTCGAAAACTCGACATGGGATCCAGCGGTCGACCGATTTGGGAATGTGCACGCACTAAATCGCGCATTAAATCGACGAGAGGGTTGTCGGGCGCGAAAGTTTGGTTTTTTGAGAATACCGCGGGCAACGTTTCATGGGCTTCCATGACTCCTCCGGGCTTGAGAGCTTGGTAGATTTTGTGGAATAACAAGGGCCAATCTTGGATAGAGCCACTCATACCACGAAGGTGGATGAAATGATACTTGGCAGTCTCCCTCCAGTCTGTTTCCACGTTTTCAACGAAGAAATGGACGTTTGGCGGGACGAATTCGGGCTGAATGGGGCTGATATCTAGGCCAACTATAGTCCTACTCGGATCTCGGTCTGCCATATCTACAGCCCACTGCCCTGTGCCAGTGCCAATATCGAGGATCGACCGTCCGGCGAGGTCTATGGATGATAAGAAGAGAGATCCATGTAAGAGAAGATGAGCCTCGTGAACCACGTTCAGGCGTTCTTGCTCTTCTTCGTCGTTAGGATAGATGTATGTTCCGGAACTATGATATCTGCGGCCGTAGCACCATTCGTATTCTAGATCGACGCTTCTCAAGGAAAATTGGTCGTCCATTGGCTGCTCATTGTATCCGGAGTCCGCAGAGCCCGTCTCGCTCATGTTTTTGGCGCGTGTTTGATGAAGGTTGCTAATACGATACGTCTTTGATATGAACAGTTGGGAGAGCACGGCGTGAGAAGATTTTTCTCATAATATAATGGCTAGTTTTGGGCAACGGCGAAATGAATGACAGCAATAATGTTATCTATAAGCCTATGGCAGAGGTACCAGATCGGTCAAGTCGTCACATCCGTCTGCTTGCTCTGCATCGATGAGGCCATCAGCCCCTGTAAAATTTGCTCTCACGGCAGGAACCTGACTTCCGGTCGGTGGCCCGGAATATCCTTGAAATGTAATCGCGTCACTTTGGGATGAGTATATGCGGTTGGTCACACTGCCTGGCGTGCATACAAATTGCCAACTCGACCAAGGAATGAACGAGGTGGAAACTGGAAAGATTTTTGCAGCTATCCACTCCTAGTCCTGCACCTTTCTCCGTGACAGGGCATCATGCCGTCGGTCGTGTTCCTCGACAGCATGATGCATGGGGCAGAGCCGGCACAGGTTCAACAGGCGAGAATGTGGCTTCCGCGGGAACTTTTGCAGCCATCCACCTTTTACCACATCAAAAACATCGATACCCTGCAAGATTACACATAGTCATCCACCAACTTACGGTATGACCGAAATTATCCTGCAGTAATAGAGGAGGAAAGTATACTACTAGTCGCTGGACGACAATCCACCTCGCGTGACTGGATCGGAGCAGCGAGAAACACCCCGACAATCTAGGTCCGTTGTTACGCTCAGGGTGGCGATCAACTCAACCCAATCAACCTATGCTCTCGGTTGAGTGAGTTGACCGATTAATAAGCTGAACGTCCGTTGAGTTGATCAACCTTGGCTCTCTGTTGAGTTGGTTGACGTTGCGTTGATGGTTGGCCAAGTCCCGCCCGCATCGCCACTTTAATCGCCGCCATGATTCCTGAAGAGGTCGAGGGTCCAAGGATTCAAGGCAGCTCTATCCTCCACCACAGTGTATTCAAACGCCCAGCCTAGCCTCAGCCTGGGGTCATGTCAAGGCAGGCAACCTCTTAACTCCAGGCGAGGCTGAGGCAGGCCTATACCAAAAATGCCATGTGCAGGCAGACTTAGGCAAGGCTGCGATTTTATACAGGCAGGCGTAGGCAAGGTTGAGATTTCGCACAGGCGGGCTTAGGCCAGATTAATATTTTGCTCAGCGCTCAGCATTCTGGGTGCCGACGGAGATCACATTGCCGAGCTTCGGCCTATTCCGCTCGATGCAGATTCTGCAAACTGTCACGCGCCGGAAGGGCTTGGCTGGAGTGGACGGCTGGACGATTCCGAATATTGGCTGGGTTGGATATTCTGCATTAAGGCACGAGGCTGGACAGCCTCGTGCGGGTATAAAAGTGTCATCTTACAGGTGTTCCCAGAGATGGCGCTCAGCATTCTGGGTGCCGACGGAGATCACATTGCCGGGCTTCGGCCTGTTCCGCTCGATGCAGATTCTGCAAACCCATTTCCTATCCGGTCCTTTCTCGATATCAAAGCCATACTCCCAAACCCAAGATTTAGTATTTCTACTCCGCAATGACCAGGTGTAGCCACGAAAGTAACAGAACAACCAATCTTCATCTTGGCGGCTGACAGGCGTCTCGGCAGGCGTGACCGGCTCGCTAATAGATAGAGCTGATGTCAGAGGCACCGATGCGAAAGGGAAGGCTGCTACGGACTCCATTCAAAGCAGACAGTCTAGGCCAAAGACGCAATGATAGGCTGAAAGCTGGGTTAAAACTCGTAGGTATGACGGATCGTGAGGAGGAGATCATGCTTGGCTAAATGGAAGAAGGAGACGCGTCGACGCGTAATTCAGAACCTTGGCCAATCACAACTCGAGGCGCTACAGGCTTTCATCACATACGCTCTGTGTTTACCAAGCAGTGAGGCGCGGGGGGGCATCTCCAAGTAAGCGCTATTCCAGGGCGTGAGTCAAGTTGTCCTACCCTGCACCAAGGTCTGGGAAACTCGTCGCGAAACCCGATCAAACTTCAACGCAATCAACTCAATGTCGTCATGATATTGATTGGGTTGATTAGTAAGAATGAGCTCCGTTGAGTTGGGTTGGGTTGGTTGACATCAACCTGGTTGTCAACCTCTTGATTGACGTTGAGTTGATCGCCACCCTGGTTACGCTCGTGTTCCTAAACAGGAGAACACGAGATCTGAAGTAGTCGGCTGAAAAGCAATGACCCACACCATCATGAATACTTTCTCCTCGATACTGGTTTCCTAGTTTTCATCACATTTTGCCAAGTGTTATGCAGACAGTTCATTACAGAGCTACCGCCGGACCCGCTGCTACGGCTAGCTGTATACGTCTCTGTCTCGTTCGTTGCTGTCTCCGTTTGATCATATTGTCCAGAGGTGTCACGGGCTGTGCCCGGCGTGGTGGACGCGGTTGTACCGGGTCCGGTGGATCATGCTCGGATGGCAGCACCGGCCCCGCTTCGGGGGCCCGGAGCTGCGAGAACATTCTATAATAGGCGATATAAGCTCGCACTCGAGGCTACGCCTCGAGTTTGGCTTCCTTTTCTCCTTTTCTCTAGATAGACAATACATCGGCACCCGCTTGTTGAACAAACTCCGGGCCAGCCTCTTACAAGAGGCAATGCTGTTACTACCAAAATCATCAGACAGAGCCCACACTGGCCTCCGAACTGGCTCTTAACCCACCCAGTCACAGAACCCAGTCACAGAAGATACCAGTAGTACGAGCGAACCCAAGAACGCTAATCCAGCAGCTGCACAAAACCAGGACAAGCCCGCATTTGAAGGGTACTGTTCCGGCCATAACGCGTGTGACGGCCTCGGTTCTATCCTACGGGAACACGTTATACGTCTCCTCGCCATCATTGCTACAATAGCGGTGCCCAAATGAGACACCATCGGCGCAGCCCACAGGTAGTCCACGCCTGACGTATGTGGTGGGGAGATAGCAACTCCGACAAAGGGAAAATGGAGAATCAATATTGGTCCGAAAATGACAAGTCTCGCCCTGACGGAGGGCTGAGGTTCAAGTGATCGAGTAAAAGCAGCGTACACCAAAGGGTCAACCACTTAAATGAGCTGCAAAGTATGAGTATACCGGTTGAAGCATGAATATTACTCGACTGAGGACGTACCTGAATAGCATCGAGGCACAAGATAGTCAGTCCTTTCCAGGTCATGAAGAGGGGAGGGGGTAGGCAAGGACACCCGATGGAGAAATGTTTTTCGTAATGCCAAATAGAACGGCGAATAGAAGTCCAGTACCCAAAAAGAGACAGGCTGCAGAGATCAATGCCCAAGCACGCTTACGGGAGGCTTCTCTTGGCTTGAATCGGATCATCCAGTAAAGGTAGGGACCCATAACGACTACAGTCGCGGCATAGACGATACCCGACTCAGTGACCGCTTCTGCAGTGATCTCGTCCTGCATGTCGGAGCGTAATGAGCAAAAGTTGAGAAAGAGACGAGAAAGAGCCGGAGGAAATGAAAAGGTGCAAACTGCCGGGGCGAGATGTGCCTTTTATAGATGCCCAGCAGACTGGCATCCTCAGAAATGCATGCAACCTGGTTCATGCATGGTGACTTGCATGCTTCTGAGTTTGTCTTGACCAAGGAGTTAAGAACGGCATGACCTGCACAAGGGACAAGTTCACAGGCCTGTACTCAAGATGAAGGTAGATGTGAAGACATCATGAGCTTCCAGGCGGGCGCACATACACAACTCGATAGAGTGAAAAACAGGGGCCAATGATTCAATTCATTGATCTCTGGCGAGTTCCGACGACTTAGAGAGCGCTCACCGCTTTGATACCTCGAAACTGCCAGCGTATCATAACTCTCTCCAGCTTGAACTCGTGGTTTCAATCAGAGACCAACACGTCCGCAAATTCACAATGAGGACACGTAGGCGAATGATACATACTGGTCCAGAATCTGGTAATGTAAATGCCGTACGTATTCTCAAGCAGATCATAACCGGGTCTGATGTCATCTACGCCGCTACGGGACAAGCTTTATTTCACGATCGGGGAGCCAGGTCCTAGGAAACGATCTGAGCCACAAAGAGTCATCGAACGACTTTCCCGGGAACGAATTGAGAAGCAAGAGGGTCGCAACGTCGAGCAGGAGAAACAACTTGTCGCAGCATCGGATGGAGATGCATACAATCGAGACCTAGTAAACTTGATTGCTGCGCCCAATCTGTTGGCTGTTGTAAGAGGCTGGCCCGGAGTTTGTTCAACAAGCAGGTGCCTGTAAGGCGCACAATCACAATGTAACAGAGAGTGAAGAACGGGGGCCAATGATTCAATTAATTGATCTCTGAAGAGCATACTCAAGTCGACTTACGTCGCTCTTTTAACCTCCAAACAACCTCCGCAATGTCTCGGAGGTCTATCAAGATTCTGCACGTGACAGTGCCTGTGTGTTGTCTATCTAGAGCTAGGAGGAAAGGAAAGAGAATTCGAGGCTTCGCCTCGAATTCGAAGTTATATACACACACAGTGTTGGTACAGCAACCGGCTCCGCAAGGCGGAGCCGGTGGTGGAGTACGAACCTCCGGACCCGGTTGTACCGGGTCCACCATGCCGGGCGTAGCCCGTGACAGCTGTGCACGTGCCTTTAGAAGAGACAATTGCCTTCCAACGTCGTCTTCGTCAGCGATGGTGCTGTAATAATTACCGATTGTCTTGACGATGTGTTGCTGTAAGCTGACTAGAGCCCTTGTGTTATCTCTGTAGCTCTGAAGCTCACTGCGGTATTGAGTGTACAGGAATTCGAGTCGACGAAATTCCTCTGATGTGAGATCTGCTAGGTTCGATGCCGTAGCGTTGATTGATTGGAATGTGGGTTGTTGAGGCCGTTGGAGTTTCGGTTTCCCTTCTTTGGAAGGGTCAATGAATACCCATACTTGGTGTGCAGTTGCGAATTTCTTGATGACAGAAATCTACTGTTTCCAGTCTCCAGGGCCGTTAAGCGCTATCTGGGAAGAACCTTCGAGTTCCGTATTCATCTTGCAAGATTTCTCTGTGTAGCAATTTGTGGGCTGACAGTGGAAGGCAACGATAGTTGGTATGATTATCCCGGCTTAATAGCAATCCGGGCTCATAACTATTACACACAACGGAGGCAAAGATAGGTGGAGACTCAGAGGACTGGACGTTCTTGGATTCTATATTCTAGAGGAAGCAACCTACTACTCTTATAGCTACGTGTATAGAAGAGAGAGGCCTCCAAGGGGGTGTAAGAGAGTCATGAAGCTGCTTCAGGTTCGTCCTATGTGAAAGCCTTCTTTGCTATCCCATACGAAACTCTGTGCTCTATGTGACAGTCTCAACTTGGATCAGCAGCCGGTTACAGATTAAACAAGCGACACGCATACTAACATCATACAGCCTTCAACATGACAGACCGCGCTTCAGACGCTGAAGGTAGGACGCTGAACACTTGGAGAAACTGACCTTCAAGCAGATCTGTCATGTAAAAGCGATCGAGGCTGGAAATGTGAAAGCAAGTGTGTGGCTCTGGGTGAGATGGGACAATGTACAGAAGCTAGACAGCTCAGCGTAGTGGCTCTATAGGGAACCCTCCGCGTGTAATACACATAATAATAATAATAATGCGTGACCCCTTCCGTGGCCCACTCAACTGATCAGTGTGAAAGCTTCACAAGCCGACACGCCCTTTTGAGCACCTCCTGCAAATTTCATGCACACAGTCCGTTCCCGAGCAAATCTTATATCTGTTGGATTCATATCCACACAAGTGGCATTTCCACCACCCTCCGAAATAACTAACCAGGCAAACCTGAGGTCTGCCGCAGATCTCTGTAGACCCATATACGTATGTTTCGGTTTGCGTCCGACACATGGTTCGGCGGCCGCTGGCAGATCTCCCTGCACATTGACAAAAATTGATCCCGCCAGTGACTCTGCTGCAACCACATCGATATTGAACTCTTCGTCGACTGCACATAGCGGCAAAGAATCTTGTCGGAATTAAATATTGCGGATTTGAAATCTTTGACAAGGATACTGGAGAGCACCAGGGTATACTCGCATAGAGGGGCACACTTCGGCATAAAACAAAAGGTTGAGATGGCTTACGCACGACTTTCTTCGTCGCAGGAAACGCGCTTCGGGGCTTGCTCTTTATACGAAAAGTTGAAGTAGCATGAGCGCCATACCAGGCTAATGTATCTTTGAATAAGGAAGGCAGCATTCACAGGGGCTCATAAGAAATTAAGTGACGAAGCCGGCTTACAGGAGGACTATGCCATCTTATTTTCAAAGCGTTTCATCAAAAGTTTGTACTGAATGCGGGTTGGAGGTCATTGGCCACAGTGACGGGATGACGTGATAACGCGGCGCTAAGGGAAACACGGCGCTAAGGGAAACACGGCGCTAATGGAAACGTACCCAGTATTAGAACCCTTCTGACCCCCTCTCCGTTTCCCATTTTCATTCCCCTTGCCCTCTCTCTGTTCAAGCCGATCGCCACCACACAAGGTATGTTACAATTGGTTCTCCTAGGATTCTAGAAACATAACTAAACATTCAGTTATAAGCCTGCGTTTCCAATGGCTTCGCAATCACCGGATGCCGAAAGCCCCGCTGCCTCATTTTGCATGCTCGAGTTGTTAGCCTCTGGCCATGCAGTCGAATACGCCTTCATGTACAACGGCACGAGATTCTTTCTCTTCATCAGTGCAGAGAAGCTCGCAGGCGACGGCAATTTACTGGACGAATTTTACAACTTTTTGAAGGA
The DNA here is from genome assembly GCA_000956045.1 of Hirsutella minnesotensis 3608. Taxonomy (NCBI): domain Eukaryota; kingdom Fungi; phylum Ascomycota; class Sordariomycetes; order Hypocreales; family Ophiocordycipitaceae; genus Hirsutella; species Hirsutella minnesotensis. Next base: position 32,549 of record KQ030671.1, read on the forward strand.
TCTAGACGATCCCGACACAATGTTCCAATTTGAGGAGTGGGTCCTTAGTCCGCTTAATAACTTCCTGCGGAGTGTAGCTCCCAGGCAAGGTGGCGGAACTCGGAGGCCTGTCACCTTGCTCAACTATTTTTCTCCCCCGACATACGCGTTCACCTTTATCAATAATGGGGGAAGTCTCATTGCTATCCAAGAAGACTACCATGGTCAGATCCATGGCGACACGAGTCCGAGAACTCGGCTTGTTGACTCTCTGCCAGATTCTAAGTCGTGGGCCCGCGTGTCTACCAGCGGCATTGATCACTTTGTCCATAATACGCTGGATTTATCCGTTGTTCTTCGTTCCTCTCTTCCACCTGTTCCCCACATGCTGGCATCGGAGCTGGAAAGGGTCGATGACGGACTCCGTGACGAGGAAATGAGCGACATGCCAAGAAAAGTACGGCGCGTGGGAACAGAGGACGTCTTTTTCTTCAAGGGTGGCTTCAAAGATCACGGCCATTTGAGAGAGATAGACTTGCTCTCGCAGATCAATCGCAGCCGCCAATTTGTCCCGCCCTTCCGAACGTCAACGCTTGTTGGGATAGTCGTCTGGGATGGTGACAAGGATTTGATGGGATTCCTCTTGGAACACATCGAGGGCGAAACACTTGCGTCACGCATGGACAGTGCTTCAATAGCAACAAAGCGGAGGTGGATCGCTCAAGTTGAGTCGACATTAAGGCGACTGCACGAAATCAACATCGTCTGGGGGGACGTGAAGCCGGACAACGTTATCATTAATGGAGACGAGGACGCCGTCTTGATAGACTTCGGCGGAGGCTACACACCGGCATACGTAAATCAGGAGTTCCAGCAAACAATCCAGGGAGATCTGATCGGATTAGATCATATGAAAGCTGCCCTAGGTTTAACGGACAAAACTTGAAGAACCCCTACATGGGCAGTGTCCTGAGAATTGGTAATTTGCTCTTAGCCATCTCTTTTCGGCATTTCTGTGGGATCGAAGGAATGGAGAAGGTGACATTTCGCAGTAGAAAGCTTGCCCGTAGTTAGCCCGGATATCAGTGACATGATCGTCATTTGTCAATCCCCGGGATGCTGTGGGAAACCCGGCTGGGTTCATAGCTTTGGTCGAGGTCAGAAGGTACATGCAACGGGCACTACTGTGTGAATGGTCAAAAGGTCAGAGACAGCTCTCCGCCTTACGTGTACAAAGCACAGGAAAGTCGGACATCAAAATGATACATCTCAAACATACAACCCCTGTCTTAACACTGGCTAAGGCTCCTTTTCGAACTGAAATTTGCTGTTGGTCAGCCCATTCTGCATAGACGCGGAAGGTCACATTCAGCCAATCAAAAGTTCCCACGTGAGGACCGATTGTAATCATGCATATTTTCAATCTGCTCCAGTCCGGTCCGGTCCGGCCCAATTCGGTTTTAAATCATGCAGTCCGACTCTATTGACTCTGTCTCTTTAAACTCCGAAACAGTCACACCCGTCGATTGATATCTTTATCCCGATCTTATAAAACTTAACTCTTTATCATGCCTGATGCGATCGACGGACTACTGCGACAGCTTGATGTCGAGTTGGCGTCCTTCGATGACAATGTCAAGCCGCTTCTCTCTTCCCAATTAAACTCGTTTATTGCAGCATCGAAATTGCTGAAAGGAGAGAACGAGACATCCTGCTTGTCGAAGCAACGACGCAGTGAAAGAACTCGAGCCCGTGATCTCCTGACGGATGTTTTCCTTGTCTTGGGACCTGAGGTCTTCCTACTGTGCAGTTTTGCGATATCACTTACGAAATTGAGTACCACTAAACCCAAGGATTTCATACCAGGTCTTCGGGCATGGTGGGCAGCAACGGCTCGACCTCGAGGGTTAACGGCAGTTGCTGCGACCATGTGCCAATCCATCAACGATTTTGTGTTCTCTTCAAGGAAAAGAAAACTTTCGGAGATTGGCATCGAAGGTACGTGTTCCTATCACAAGCTGTCGCAGGGCAGTTCTGATTTCCTCTGAAGATTACGCGAATCATTGTAAGTAGAGATGCCACTCATTCGAACATTAGCTCACAAACTAGATTCAACACCATATTGTACGAGTTTGCGAGTCACCGATCTTTTATCTTTCTTGGAAATGAGCAAGGACAAATGCAGTGCGTTGACTTTGAGGGTGCAGGAAGAGACAGGGAGATTGCCTTGCATTGAAATTTCGGAACACATGTGCCAGGATCTGATCATGCACGCTATGCAGAATGAAGATGCAAGGACAGTTGGTCGGGTGCCAAGTTCACGTCAATCAGATAGTGGGTGAACAAAGATCACCGTCGGATATCCATATAGCATACATGACTGCCCCTCGGACACAGTCTCGAAACTGCTTTTCTGGATTCCACGACCCGTATAAACTCTCACAACTTCACCCCCTTCGTCACCTGATATTTGTATGAATCCACGCTCGCTGCCTTCATCCACAATCACGCCAACTATTTCAGGCCATTTTTTGAAGGTGAAATTGTTATCCCCGGTCGTTTCATCGGACGCAAGTCGCAAATTTGATCGGTCACGAATCTTGAGAGTTTAGTTATGCTGCCGTGCATATTGAAACTTGTCTTACCAATCTTTCTGCGTCGTCTCGTAGTCTTTTCTTATCTTCGCTCTTTCTCGTCATATCCTGGCGAAAATCGAGGGCGGCCCGGTTGTACTAATGAAGTCAGAAAGGACTGAATCGATGAATTTGTATTTAGTTGTCGGTTATTTCTCGTAGCCGAGATGTAAGAGCATTTGCTACCGTCGGCCACAGTCTCGAAAAGGGAGGGCAAAAGTTGATGCCAGGTTGCCGAGGGGGAAAAGCCGATGCCCCGCTATGAGGGGTTCGACGACAGCGGGGATCTGGATTCGCAATATCGATAGTCCGATCCCGAAAACTCAGAATGACTCCAACGAACGATCTCATTCCGCCAACGAGGACTCCCTAAAGGATCAAAACTCTCGGCGAGCTACTGTCTTCTTCGACAACCATCGGAAAGCCCGGAACTACTGAATTAGGAGGGGATTCTTGAAATCCTGACTGCGAGAATTTCAGGCAGCCTGCTGAAAATGTCTAGCAGATATCTGCCCTGGTCATGCTTCAATTCAATGTCAATGTTTGCGTGTAGTACTCAAACCAAGGTAGGGGCTTTCGTTTCTGACAGATCACATAACGAAGAGAGCAAAGCCCCAAGGACACCGAGCTAGGCTTCAAGTGTGGCAGATCAGCTTGAAGTGGATATGTGGAGTCAATCCAGCAATCAACTGGACGAGACCGGACCGGACCGGACCGAACTGGACTACTAATACTTGACGCGCGCGGCTGCATAGGTCTTGCACTCTGCATATGTACCGTAGGCTGATCTGGCCAATAATACGGCATAGCTATAAGATTGAGAATCCTTGAGAATGCTTCTAAATGAGGCGACAGCTCATTGACTGTACAGAAGACGCAAGTGACTAGCAGCTGCAAATGTGGGACGCTGATATTTAAGTACGTCACATATGAATATCACCGTTATCATAACCATTCCTTCGTAAATAAACCAAAATCGCAAGGCGAGCTACACAGAACGATGGCATCACATCTTGTCACGCAAGGCTCAGTACGATGTGGACACATCCACAGCATTGATCAGAAGAAGTGCGGCCATAAAAGCCCTTGCCGACTAGGAGACTCCCCCTTCCAGATCATCACTCAAATTTGCGGGGATTGCTCAAAAAGTAAACATTTCCACGACAACTTCGGCGACCTCCGAGAAAAACCTGCTCTACTTTACTATTGGGTTTATCGGAAACACAACGATGACAGACATTTCTGGGGACCTCTAAAGTCGGTCATGAATGTGTGCATTCCCAAGAGCATCAGCGGTGAGGAGGAGTCCCTTATGCGCGGAATATGGCAAGAAGAGGCGGGTAGATTTGTCAAATTGGCGAGCAAGGGTGCGAGTGCAATTTTCACGGAAGGTCATGGATATTGCTCCATTGAGGAGTTCGATAGTGTTAAGGGCAGAGAACTCCTGGAAAAGACGATAGAAATCGTCCTTATGGAAACGGAAGAAGCTCGCAGCGTCGCTTGAGTTGATCCATGTTAAATCCTAACCCACAAGGTTTCTCAAATGCAAGAAAATCGTCGCTTTACCTCATCGCTCTGCTCTTCCCGAATGCCAATGGACAAGGTAAACCCAAAGAAACCAGGATTTTCATACACCAAGCCCATATTTTGCATAAGCTGAATTAGCAAGTAAGAGATTAGCATAATGTCGAGAGAATACCGGCGTGTTCACTGAAGCATGTGAGAAGTTTGAAAGGGCGACGCTGATGGTTTGATTTGATGCTTGAACTGCTCCTGATTCTCACCGAGCCGTCCTAATCTTCAATGACCCCGTCTAGTCCGGTCAGATGGTTCTTACAGCCATGATTCTTAGATTTTAGCAATGTCTACATGAGCTGAATGTCATATTTTTACATTCTTCCACCCAAAGCCAGCCTTGAGCGGAACGTGAGGGTAACTACACCCATTGACTCCGAGGCTACAACCCTGCCTGCTCCTCTTTCAACGCGAGGAGCATGTTAACCATGGTAAAATGAGCTGAGCAAGGCTTCCTTGCCCAGCTTTCGGGCCGCATGCGGGCGAGTAATGACGATCATCGAAAAGACTTGTACCGTGAAAGACCCCTGCTTCAACACACTAATCCAAATCGATCCTGAGGCACCTTGCCTGAGTCTTGCATATGGCACAGTGAAGCTACGATAAAATCACGGAAAATGTAACCTTACCATGCTTGAAGCCTGAAGGATGGACCTCTCCTCGGCTCTTTCTCTCCGTTGCGTCGATAACTCGCAAACATGATCCCTTGAAATGCCTCAAATTCCATTTAAAGCCCTTCCCAAGCAGAGCAGGTTTTTTCTCCATTGAGTCTGGGTCTTGGAAGACGCATGCTCCACAGATCTTTTGTTCAACAAGCACTGTCATTGCATCCAGGAAACCTCTGGAAAGATGCAACAGGGTATCACGGCGGATGACGTGATCGAGGCAGGCATTTCCTCCGGTCTCGTTCTCTTATGCGAGAGCTTCCTCCTGTCTTGGATTATGTATCGTTCCAAGAATCGGTCACACAGAAGATACTTGATGATTGGCTGGACCTTTGCTACTTGGGCGCTTACCATCCTGAGTTTTGTTGCTTTGGTTACATCAAAAAGCAAAGGCTCCTGGTCCAAAGCCAACATCCTTTACTTCGTTGCGTGGAAAGGCGTTGCCTTAACATCGATCACTGGCATCAAGGTACGGCGGGGTGTTGTTGCTTTTTCATCTGAGTTCTGCTGACATTTCAAAGATTATCGAAGTTCTATTCCCTTTGCGAACCGTTCTTCTTCACGGAAAAACAGTTCCTTTCACAGGAACGAGATGGTCAATTTCAATTTTCTGGATAGGCCTGATAACACAAGGCATCATGACCGTCCTCGGTGTTTGGGTCTTACTTCGATATCGCATCGAGGTATTGTGGACTGTGCCACTTGTTTCGCATATTCAAGTCGCAGTTTCTGCAATATATTCGATACTCAAGACAAGATGTCATGAGTCGATCTCAGTCTGGCGACTACGATCTCTGGTGGGCACAAGTATTTTGGTATCGATGACATCTGGTGGAATATCTCTCGGAAGCCTTTGTGGCTCATTTGATCGGCAATTCATCGTTCAGTGCTTGTTGTGCGTTATCGTCATCCTGGAGAAGATTCTCTGGCAAGGTTGGAGAGGGAGACACGAGATGGGTTCGATGCCAGTTTCCGTGGGTTCCCTGTCTTTCAAACATGTTCGCTTTCTCGATCTATGCTAACATAGCACAGCAGGACATGAATTTGGCCGAAAATGCTGCCGCAAGCGATTTCGTGGCTGCAGAGGGAGGAGATGTTGTAGTCAGAGACTCAGAGTAGTCAGTAAAGGGCTCACCCACCAGGATAGGCCAAACGGCTCGGGGATAGAATCCGCTCACTAGCGTGGTATTTAGCAAGCCAACTAATCTTCATGAGAGAAGCAAGAGAAATTGTGATGATGGAGACGAAGATGCATTACTTCAGAAGGACATCTCTCAAGCAGGCCACTTTGCCCAAGCGTTCCGCTTTGAAGTTTCAGCAACTCAAGCGCGATTCAACAGTATAGCATAGGAAGTTCATCCAGAGATAATCATAATGGCCTAAGGCCAGGCAATTTTCTAGCTTACCTGAACGGGTGGTTGGCGTCTGTCATGAGACGACCAGAAAATCTTGAAATCACCACGCTTGAGGTTCGCGAAATTGCAGTCAGGGCGTGGTTCCAAGGTCCTCTCCGGAAAACTCAAGCATATATACATTACGTCGAAAATATTTTGCTCAAGGAGAAACGACGCGTCTACTTCGCCAAAGTTGACAGGTTGCGTGTTTTGAAACAGCCAATCAGCCACTTCAGGATTGCTTCACTCAGCGAGGCTTTTGCAAGCATCTTGGCTCCTTTCATCCAGAGGCAGCTTTCCGCTCACTGTTTGACTGCGGGAATGCATTCATCTCAACGCTTCAGGGAACTGTAGGATCACGAGCAGAGATGACCGGGTTACCCATGTAGCGGAGGTTCATCAAGGAGGCAGCGTTACGGGCGTCGTACTCGTGCGAAGTGACGAGGAAACACAGTGTCGCGGCTTGCCTATCAAGAGGGCATGCCCTCTGGAGACTCAAGCCGAGGATGGTTCATTCGGTGGTAGAATCTCTGCACCCAAACCACCAAAGAGACGCCGCTCTCATAGAGCGGCTTCTCATCGAGATGGTGAACGGATGTACACTGACGCCCCGTCCGCCTGTCCCATCGGGTGCAAGAGGACGTGGAGTCCGACGATTCGCATGCCAACGAGGAGTTTTGGGTTGAGGGCAGAGACTGGTGGGCCCGATAGAATCGGATAGATCATCACCTACCATGCATGATAGGCACATGTAGGCAGCCAACCATTCTCAATACTTCAACCCGAGGTTCACTTGACAAGTAGGAGCTCGATGACTGTGAGCAAATCCTTTAGCGATCCATGGAACCATGCGTCAGGTCGCATGCCAGACGACCTTCTCGTGATTTCTGGTGGTGTGCATGGAGAAGTATAAAGTAGGCGGCCGGCCCCTCGTTCCATCTGACCCAACTCTCACCCTTTCACATCACTTCTCTTCAATCCACTGCGCTCAACCATGGAGACTACGCTTGCAATCTCATACCCTAATCTGCCAATCTCGGGGTTCTCCGATACCATCATGCGAGATGACACGATGGATCTCTCAAGCTATGTCCAAGAGGGCAAAGACGTTTGGACAAGCGACCTCCATTCGGGGAGCTGCCCTGCCTTGATATCCGGCTCTCATGCCCTTCCTCTTGACGATCAGAATCACTTTGGTTCGCTGGCGTCACCCATGTCCGAGCCTCAGAGTACGGATTTCAGGGTCATCGACGTTCCTTTACGCTGTTTCAACAGCTCCATTCACTACCGAGAGGATCGCCTCGACAACGACGAGCATGCTGGTGGGATATTTGAAGGCGTCAACTACGATATTCCCGACTTTTCTATCTATGATGACAAACAATCGACTTCAATTGGTGAGCCGAGTCCTACGGCGAGCCAGTGTTCTGCAATGGACACATGCATGGATTGTATCCGCGAACGCTTCCACCTAGGTCTGGAGGAATTCCCACCGACGATGGCAGAGCTGTCACCTGAGGAGTTCTCTGATCTCTGCGACGAGAACTACCCGGATATGAGCAACACTCAGGATGATGGATCTTTTGTTATCGACATGACTGATGACCTTGAGGATGAGCCAACGATCATCAATCTTACAGAAGAATCTTGGAGTGAGGTTTCCGTCAATGACGACGCCCACGGCAGAAACTTCTTTCAGGGGGATGCCGACTACATCGTTGTTGGCGGACATCTTTGCCCTGTATATAACCACGATGGCGTGGATTTTATTGATCTTACTACGCTTTAGAGCTTGATTTATTGAACTGTACTTTCTTGACTCGAAGCTATCGACTGGTTTGGGGAAATTTTCTTCTCCGAGCCGTGCAGTGAAGAAAGTAGAGTCCCCCTTGATGCTGTTCAAGAACAGTGAGATTAGAATGCCTATGATACGTGAAGCCTAGCTACCGTTATATCTTTTCCGAAGAGTAGGCGAGGTGAGGCTATCACACAATGAGGTGCACGAGGGGACATGGATGACTGAGCGGCGATCGGGCAGAAGATCCCCTGTGAATCGGGCAACTAAAGACTCTTGATTCTCTATCTAAGTGATTGTGAGAAGTTGGCTTTTTATAGTTGTGATGTTGGGTTTGGTGACGATATCGCCACCCAAGCAGGTTCGAATCCATCACTAATATGGCATTACGAACTGCTTGCTGCCTGTTAGGCAGCACCGTGAATGAGCGTTTTGATCTTGACAGAGGCAGTGAATGGCAATTGCATGACGTATCGCAACAAAAGCATTACGCTTCACTTCTACGCAACGCCTTCCTTGCGTCCGTCTGCTACGGTGTCTTAGATTTCGAACTGGTCAAAATGGATCAACCGGTAGACGACGTGCTCGTGAAAGAAGATGTTGGTTTACAGGTTGAAAGCCTTGTTGAACGTTACCAGGAACGTCAAGCCGCGATCAGGAAACTAGAGTTGCTTTGGAAACACCGTTCTCTCATTAACTGTTAGAAATTCTCTCAAACAGCGGGATTGCCACAAATGGACTATGGGGACCCTGCCTAGTGCCTACTGACCATGGTTTCCTCCGCTAGGATGAAACTTTGAGTCTATTACTATCTAGAAATTGGTCAACCAGTAATGATACAGAGGTATGGATTGCGAAGAAAGTCCGTGCTCGACGCTGGCGTTCCTGTAGTTGTAGTAGTAATGGATTTTCCGTCCAGCGGCCAGAGGCTGCTCAGGTCTCCACGTAGGAGCACAGGACGTGCTGAGCTAGTGGGTGCCTATGTGCTACGAACGCTATAGTACATTCCACCCGCTCTTCAGCATTTAATCGGCTCAGAGGCGCTCGTTGCAAGCCTGCCGCCCGTCAGCGGGACTCTCAGGCGTGAAAGACAGGGCCGTCCTATAGACAGCGTAACCGATTGTTCTCCAGAGCTTTGCAGCCCTGTGTGACCTGGATAGGCGCATGGTCTGGAGACCTTTGCGACCGATCCAGGTCAAAACAAGTAACAGGAAGAATTGAAGAAAGACGGATAGAGAGATTAGGAGGGGCGGCGAGCGTCTAGTGGCGTAGGCAAATCCCTCCGAAGAAGGAGCTCGTCTTCGCCAGCCTGACGAATTTGTCAAAGTCCTTGCCGACTGCACGGTTAATGGCTGCAGCCGGTGATGGCGCCAGCCTCGCGCGATGCCGTGGTGCAATCTTTCGACAATGGAAGATGTGCGTTGAATCTTTTTCGTCGGCCGCATGAGCATGTCAATCGCGCATCGTCGTGATCAAACCTGTCATGATAGTCAGCAAAATCCTCATGGCGGGTTCTCGCTGCAAGCAAGTCATGGAGCAGGGGCCGAGAAAGCGCCAACTCCGGCGGGCAGCCATTAATGGCCTCAAGGCCTAGGTCTTTATACCGCTTGAGCGCAGAAGCTTCCCACCAGGCTTTGAAGGCCTCTTTTGGCTGCTGTCGTGCGATCCTGCGCAGATATGCCAACGTCGGAGGGGCGTCAGGGGGTTCTGGCAGAGACGCTCCCGCATTTGCCAGAGCATCTGCCTCCTCGTTACCTGCGATGTTAGCATGGGGATCCAATAGACCTCCACAGCTCCGTGCTTTTGCGCCAAAAATTGGAACTTAAGAAAGACCTCTTGCGAGGAGTCACTCGGTGTGCCTCGTCGGCACGTTGCGGTTGCGAGATTGTCGAGGCAGCCGAAGATACGGTCAGTCTCCAGTAGGCCCACTGCAGCCCTCAACCCCCCCAATTCACCTTTCGCCTCCGCGTCGACGACCTCAGCAGGCCCCAGATGGCCCTTGTCGCTCAAGACGGTGGAGCCGCTCTGATGAATAGCAAAGCCGTATCCGACGTGACCTTGAGCAGAAAGGGACCCGTCGGAGTAAACCACCAAAAGTTCGAGGCGACAATGTCCGAAGCTAGTCTCGGTTTACTGCGGTCTCATCCTTTGATGCACTCTGTAAGGGTGGATTCGTTTCGCAGCCAACCTGCGTTGCAGTAGATCAGGCCTTGGGCGGCTTGGTATTAATTCGTCGATACGCCGCAGCCTAGTCCGGAAGGGCTGTGGCTGTTTTTGGTACTTCAGCTTAATCACTTTATTCACGATGGGGCTTTTTGGTCGCGACGTGCGCTTCACGAGCGGATGAGCTTCGTCGAGAGATTTGAGGCGCGCGGCGAAGGCCGTCAGGCGCGCGTCCAGGAGCAGAGTGACGGGCGGAATCTCTGCTTCGGTGCTTCCCTGCGCAAAACATTCGTCGGCGTCGTCCTACACACAGGTAGGGTGCCCGAAGAGACGTGTAGGGTGCCTTGGTCGTCTTCTTTACGAGATGCCCAATCTTGGACGGTCCCTCCTTCGTCGGCTTGGTCCATCGCGGGCACGTTGGGCCAAGGTACCAGGCCTCGGCTGCGTAGAGTAGCCCCGGGATGACGCAAGCGCAGGCGTCTCGTCGCACCACATTCGGCAGAGGACCACGCATGGTATTTGTCAGTCAGCGCGAGCCGGACCTATGGTCTCGAGACCGGCTTTGCATGACTGCAATCGCTGCTCAATCTCTGGCAGACGTTACCAAAGACGCGTCCTCTGACGTCTCTGAGGCTCAAGCTCAAGCTGAACAACTGCGTTGCAGAATGTCGATTTGCCCGCATTAAGATCGCCTGCTATTAAAACCTTGCTCGTGGTATCGTGGATACGCGTGCGAAGAGAACGTAGATGTCGAGTGATAAGAGTTGATCCTGCTATCAAGGAGAGATGCTATAGAAACCTTCTCCAGCGAACAAACTAAATCGGCTTGAACGAACACAATCAATGAATCGATTTGATCTGCATGAACCCAGTAGTAAGCGGGACCACGTAAAGATTCCCGTTCCAGTAGCTGTTGTCCGCACCAGCGGACTGGGAAAAGAAGGAGTGAATGATCTCTTGATCTCTATCTAATGAACGGATTCTATCAGTCTTATATACATGATAGAGAGGCTAAGGGCTGCTGCTGCCTGCAGGCAGCAGCTCGACTAGTGGTGATTGCCTACTAGGCAGTAGGCAGCACCGTGAATGAGCGTCTTGATCTTGACATCGTCCAACAGTAGCGTTATTGAATCTTTGAGAAATCCGCGAGTAGAATCTGACTTGATTGATTGTAGGAGCAGGTACGTGGACCGATAGTTATATATATACCTCGTCCGTCTTAGCGCAATAATCTCTGCCTAGCGGCTTGGCAATTATCGGTCAAATAGCAAGACCAAGTTCACAGAACCTGATCTTTATGTGTCAGTCATTTCTGTGGAGTGCTCTCCGTTGTCCGCACCTTGCCACCAACTTCTGACCTGTATATCATCCGGACATCGCAATACCAGGCGCACGTCATGAGCAACGCCAGTCTAACCGAGAATGCTACGGGTTTAATACGTCGTGCAATTCAGTTTGCGGACAAGACCACATCCCACAGTCGCTCGTGGTTAGGATAGAAGAGTAGAGCGCACAATACGGTCCCATGAAGGATGTGGCCCGACACAGTAATCTTCTGCAATGAAGTTCGTTCTGATGCGGCCCGCATTCTGGGATGGAGAATTTTACGGCCAAGGCTATGTGGGGAGAAGAGGCTCTGCAAGGGCAAAGGGCGAAGAATCGACCTTTGTTCCTCAGAGTCGTCGACCAGAATCCCGCGGGCCCGTTGGCCAAAGCAGCCGCGAAGCGAGCGACCAGGGACGAATGTGTTGCCAAACCGGCGGCATTTCAAGCAAGATCAACGAGGTTACGACTGCTGCTCAATGGACAAAGACACTCGTCTATGATTCCAGAAAGGGTCGGGAAATGGTCGAAAAAGATAGACAAGGCGCTTCCCGGGAAGCACACTAGAAAGCTGTACGACGAGATGAAAAGAAGGAAACAGACGTGCTGGCGCAACTTCGCACCGGCCAAACTCGACTGAATAGTTACCTCCAGAAGATCGGAGCAGTGGAGTCGGATGAGTGTGCACGTGGCCAGTCAGCAGAGACAGTAGAGCATTTCCTCTTCCAATGTGGGAGATGGATATCGCAGCGAGAGATCATGCTTCGATACGCGCGCGAAAAGGCGGGTGACCTGTCGTCCTTCCTGGGAGGTAAAACAGCGTCAGACAACGATAAGTGGCAGCCGGACACGAAGGCGGTACGAGCAACAGTGCAGTTCGCGCTGGCAACAAGGCGTCTCAATATGGATCAGCAGCCGACGACCGATTAAACAATCAACGCATACTAACAACAAACAGCCTTCATCTTGACAGACCGTGCTTCAGCCGCTGAAGGTAGGACGCTGAACGCTTGGAGAACTGACCTTCAAGCAGGCCTGTCATGCAAAAGCGATCGAGGCTGGATAGGATGAGGAGACGTGTGGGGCTTTGGGCGAGATGGGACAAGTGTACAGAAGGTACGTAGCTTAGCGTAGTGGCCTTATAGGGGGAACTCTCCGGGCGTAATACACATAATAATAATAATTGGCTCCCGTCGGTTGTAATTATTGATTCAAAGACGATACATTCTCCTTCAGGGCTCTTTCCTGGGAAGGGAAAGGAAGGAGAAAAAAAAGAACATACAGCAGCCGGTGTTCGCTGGTCGTCACCGAACCAACTACTATCCCGTCCGCTCTCGGCACCTTATCTAATAAGGGGCAGAGAGCCTATGCGCTCCCGGGAGGGATCGAGTTCTTATCTAATAGGTGTGGCCGTATGTACTAGGGGAGGGGCACACTCAGATTAATAACTTTGTTGTGCTCTTATCCCTCACTTACTTCCACGAGCGTCCTAGAATTCGGCTATTGTTGGAGTACTCCAGTAGGATCTAGAAGGTTCCATGGATATGGCGACTCTGTCGCCCGAGTCTATATAGACTCGGATCATCATCACATCTGTAGCTAGATAGACAAGCATCAATAGATTCTCTCATTCATTTCCAGTCCGCCGGTGCGGACAACAGCTATTATGCCCATAAAGCTATTATAATGCTTTGGTTGGCTGATGGACAGCCAGCGGAGATTACGAAGAAGGCCGATCCTTATGCGCCGTGGCACACTGCGCCACTAATCGTCACTATCTCTACCCGTGACCCAGAATTCCTCTTCAGCATGTGTATCGCCGGCTACTTCATCCTTCCAGGTCCACTCAACTGCCTCAAGCTCCTCCGACCCTTGGCCCAAGAACTTGTTGAGACGTCTCTTTCTTTGACGTTCAGGGCCGGTCGAGCCAGAGCTCCTGCAATGGGATAAGCCTTTCAAGTTCGTGCCCTCTTTGAAGCGCATCTTCGCCTCCAGTAAGCCACGACGTACGATATCCTCTTCATCCTTCACCAGCACGGCTCCGCGGATTTCTCCTCCTTGGTGCGCCTCTGCTACATGAGCAATCCAAGCATCTCGACTCGTAATCGAGATGGATTCGGTCCGACCTTGCCGGAGGCATACTGAGCAGGTGAAGTCTTTAGCGAATTCCGACTCGGGGTGTCTCGAGTTGAAGTGTGAGGTGAACCCTCTCCTCGTGAAGAACTCTTGGCACAGCATGCAGCATGCCGGCTTCCAAATTCCAGGCCGGAGGTCTGGAGTATGTCGCTTCCCGTGCTTTCGCTGGACATGACTGCTCCAAGCGGATGGACTGGCTTCAATTACGCACTCACCCCAGCCCAGTCTTTCGCACTCCGGACATAAGAACGGCTGTTCAAAGACATCCATATGCATCGCTCGGACATGCTTGGTCAGTACTCGGCGGTTGTAGTACGCACCGCAACCGAATAGGCATCGTGGCTGTTCGCGCTCCGTCGTGCTGTCAGGAGCTTCCCTTCCCAAACCTTCCTCTGCTTGTCCGCCTTCGTCGTCTTGTTCGTGTGACCAGTTTTTAACATATGCTACAAGCTTGTCAGGAAGACCCTT
>KQ030672.1:0-15810 GCA_000956045.1 Hirsutella minnesotensis 3608
ATATTACTGTCTGCCAGAAGCGGATGTCAGTGCTACCCGAAGATGGCGATATACTTGATCAGGTTGCTATTGTGGAAGTCTCCGATCTTCTGGCAGGTAATTTGGGTGACATCGAGAATGACGACATTGAGGCAGATGAGGTTGATCAGTCTGCAGTGCCAGATCTACTACCAGAGGATACAGAGATGGAGGCATTGCACTCGCACGTTCTTGGCGACGAGCACGACGCACCACCCCCTGCACGACCAGCGACACAACATCAGCTTGAAATGCCAGATATTCGGAGAACACCGATAAACGAATTCAACCAGTCACAGGCACTCCTGTCCCTAGCCTTTCCGACACTATTTCCTCGCGGTCAAGCTGATTTCATCGAGCCAAGGTTACGGCCTATCAAATATGCGGACTACATACAGCATGCCCTTCGATGGCATGATGGCAGATTTGCCCGCCATCCCACTTTCCGGTTTGTGGTTTTCAACACGCCGATGCGAGTACAGGCACGAGCGAAAAAGCAGCTACTTCGTCAAGCAACATCTACTTGAGGCTTTCCGGAACCCTGAATCTGCAGAAGCCCAGCAGTTAGCCAGAGTTAGTAGTACGAACATCATGTCATAGAGATACGTCCTTCGGACTGTATTACACCCTCCCCACCTCCGGTGAGGGTGTCAGCATATTTTAGTAGCTCTCTATGAAAGCTCCCCCTCTGCCCTCAGCATCCATCAATAGCCGTCAAGTGCGCGCCATCTCCCAATCAATGCCGCGTTGTTGTAGTTGTCCTGAAGCGAAAGGTAGGGTTGTGCGAAGTCCAATACCATCCTCTCTCGTAATTAAACATGGTGCTTCGGAGCTCAGTCCAGTCCAATTGACTGATACGGCAAATCCGGTTCAGCCAAATACAGTCCAATCCTAGTCCAGGCCAACAAGATCACTGCTCAAGAACGCGCTTCGCTTCCAAAGCTTTCTTTGTTCTTTCACTTCTTTTCTCATCGGCTTCAGATTACTCGTCGCAGTCGCACTGCTAGTTGTCAACAAACTCAGTTGAGACCGTTACAGAATCGAATACACCAGGCCCTCATTCGATTCATAAGATATCCATCCCTAACAATGCCATGAGGAGCAACTTTTCGGTGATATTATTAATGTTTTATATCGCCATCTTCGCTAGGTTGTTGAGCTTTAAAAGAATCGTTAGAGGAATGTTGCCAAGGCTAGTGATAGGATTGATGGCAGCATTGGTGGTTTTTGAACACCCGACTTTGACAGCACCGGAAAAGGCAGCCGTGATGAAGGAGTATGCGGCGGGCAAACCCGCGACTTCAGTAGTTACATGACCACCAACTGAGTAGGTGGTAAATTGGACCGAAGCATCCTGGCTGCACCAGTTGTCAGCAAGTGTCGAGGCGTTGGCGTAGGGGACGATTTCATCATGCTCAGCGTGGTAGAGAAGCACGGGCGACGTGGGAGTCTCGTTCCGGCGAGCACCCATCAGGTTCTGGTCCAGCGACGCCCGGAGTGGAGTACCGCTGAGGAGGCCAGGCCCGAGACTTTGAAAGTCTGTTGTAAGTACCGACTTATTTGCAAAGTTGGCCTTGAATTCAGAAGAGCAATGCGAGTTGGTATAATCGAGAACCTGCTGACCGTAGGGTGTGAGGATGTTGCGAAAGAAGGGCTCCAGCTGGGCACGATAGGCGCTCGGCTTGAGAAAGCCGTCAAAGGTAGCTGGAATGTAGCCGCTGTACGCGGTTTTATCGATGTAAAGCAAATTGCCTGTAAGATTTGCCGGCGTGCCGCCCATGACCCATCCCTTGATGGTTAATTCGGGGGCGTAGCTTTGCTGCAGAGAGGCAGCCCAGCCGGTGGCGGTGGCGCCCCCCGAATATCCCGTGCCCACGATCAACGGCGCATCTGAAAGTTTAAGAGTGTTGCGGAAATTAATTACGGCGCGCATGCCGTCCAGAACGCCCATGCCTTCGAGGCGACCTGCATTGAAGGCCGCATCAGGACCCTCGTAATCGGGCGACGCAACGATGTACCCTGACGCTACGTAGGCCTGCGCGAGCAAGAGCTCAATGGACGTAGTAGTGTCGTTCTGAGGGTCGCTGCCCAGCCGGTACAAGTAGCTGGGATTGCAAACGGTGCAGGCAGTGTCGTATGCCGTGTGGAGCGAGATGAAGCGATCTTGCTTGGCAAGCAACGGCTTGAAAATGGTAGTTACAGTGGCTATGGCCGAGCCGTTTACCGCCGTCGTCCGGTACAGCAGTTGGTGTGCCTCGACAGGGTTGGGGATCAACTGGAAGAAACCGGCCGCGATGGGACGCTGGCGAAGCACAGCGCCGGGTTGGGTGTTTTCAAAGCCCGCAGGCGGTTGATAGAACGGATCTTGACTAGGAGGTGGCAAGGCTCTCTCGCTAAGAGAGGCAATGCAGTCTACAAAGGGACATGTTACGAGTATGAAAGCAAGGGCGAGGAGGGTCGGGGCTGATGTTGACCACCTAGGACAGCGCATCATGAATATAGAATCGACAAAGAGCCGACTTGGTGTAAGAACGACGATGCAGTTGATCAAACAGTCGTGGACGACTAAGCAATACATATACCACGACCAAGTACGTACAGTATTGGTCGTGTCTTTATCCGACAATTGTCTGTGCTCCCCTTTATTTGGAATTCGCGACAGAATTACCCCGGGGGCGGACTCGACATTCCACGACGGCGGGCTCGACATTCCACGAGGGCCAACTAGGCGCGCAAGCCAACGCGTAGGAGCCAAGTCAAGTATGGGTGGAACACCGCCATATCTAGCAGCGGCGGCGATTAGCGTCTAGGCCCTGTAGAGAACATCTGTAATGTGACTATAAAGCAAGGCCTGCATGTCAGGCGCAGAACGGGCCAGCTATTGGTAGGGCAATTGCTATGCACGCCGAACCACTTTGCTACGGACGCCGCGTTACGGACGCCGTGTGGCTGAAATTCCAAATTAGGCAATGGTACCTTCCATGCCAAGCCCCTGTCTCTTCCACATAAATGTCGCCCAGAGCCGTATCCTCAGCGTTGTAGCGTACTGATGTCCGAACTGAAGTTTATAAGCCCATATTAAGGTCGACCGCCTGCATTCGAAATGTTTTGAACCCTCGTCGAGACCACAGGCTCAAACACTGGCTGTGTCAGGCTGCGCCGACGAGTCTTGGTTCCATGGATTCTGCACCACAGAGCAAATCTCTCCTTGGTGTATTAAAAGCTCGCACTGCCGTGCATCTAGCTCGAGGTCTTCAACATAATTCTTATGGTTGAACCCCGTGGACCCAATTCTCTGACATGATGACTTTCGCTCCAGTATTTCCCAGTCATCTGTATTGATCGCTGAATTATTCGACAATTGATGACATTATGCTCTCGGCGTCGCCTTCTGTATCGTATCATGTCAAACATTCTGTCGACAACAATACCCACTGTAGCCGATAGTACGTCCCTTTTCCATCGCGCAATCCATCTTAGCGACACTGGTGGCAACGATATGACCGTTGCGGCTCTCCCCCGTGCTAGCGACGGCCAGGCATGGGGACGGAGCCCCCACGCCGCGTTTGACCCCGAGCTTCACTACGGCGAAGGCGACGATAACGCCCTATACAACCTATTTGCGACATGGCCGGAGACTTATTTCACCAGCCTTCCTAAGCCACATGGTAATCGTGGAGTCGATGAGCCCTATTGGGAATTGCGGCAGTCGCGAATCTTTCTGGACGACTGCTTCCGTGGCCGGGGTGCGCGGCGGCTATTCACCTCTGTAGTTCCCGGCCCAGACAAGCTTGAGAGAGAGCGCTCGCGGGAGCAAGCAACTTCAGACGATGTCGAGCAACGCACGAGAAGAACGGTCCGTTTTCGTTCCGCCTTGGATTTCGCCCTAGAGCAAGCCAAATTCGATAGTTTACTAGCTCTCGAACTGGCTCAGCATTGCCCGGCACCTGCGCCGGGGCGAGCTGCTCTAGGCATTCTAGACCTATCGTCATTAGCCTGGCCAACGTCACCGTCGCCGCCGCCAAGCCGACAGCACGAGGAACACGAAGAATGGGACGGTCTATCCGACACAGGATCTGGCAGTCAGGTTGCCTCGTTACTTATGCCCAGCCTGCCAATCCCTGGCCCCGCCATGGCATCGGTCGATGCCCTTCAATCCCACGTCAACGAGTTTGCAAAAGAGAATGGATTTGGCGTTGTCAGGCACAACGGTTCGGGAAGTCAAGCGCGTAAGACCAGATATGTGTTCCAGTGCGATCGATACGGCGAGCCACGTACAGCAAGGGGCGCAGGTCTCCGCCAAAGGCGGTCGCGCAAGTGCGGTTGTAAGTGGAAGGTCATTGCGGAGGCCCTGGAACAGAACGACTACTCGTGGACTCTGAGGGCGTTTACCGACCCTCAGCATAGCCAACACAACCATGACCGGAGTTTGAGTCTCTCGGCGCATCCTGTTCATCGGAGACTTACTGATTCTGTCAAGGCAACAATTGAAGCGACAAGCCGACGAGTGGGGATAAGGGCGCGCGATGTCCGTGGCATTGTTCAAGAAAAGCATCTCGGAACGCACTACACAAGAAAGGACATATACAACGCTAGGGTGCTATTGCGCCGCCAAAAGCTTGGCGGATTGAGTCCGACAGCCGCCTTGATCAAGCTATTTGACGAGAGGGGCGTTTCATATATCGTCAAGTGGTCGGTCACAGAGCCTGACCGCCTTGTTGGCCTACTATTCACCTTCCCATATTGTCTCCGAATGTGGAAGCGCTTTCCGGAAATAGTGAGCTTCGACAACACATACAATACAAACCGCTTCAAACTACCGCTTTTCCAGGTAACGGGGCAAACGTGCCTAAAGTCTGTCTTCAACGCCGCATTCGGGTTAATCGATAACGAGCGACGTGAAGGGTTTCAATTCCTCACCGGAGCGGTTAAAGAATTGTCAGATAGGCATGGGATTCCGCTGCCAGATGTTGTTATCACCGACTACGATCAGGCGATGAAAGAAGCACTGGATAGCCAGTATCCCGACAGCCAGCAACAGCTTTGTATCCACCACATCAATGCAAACGTTCTTCTCAATGCCAAACGGAAATGGAAAAACGTGAAGGAAGATGGGGAAAGCGATGAAGGCGATAGCTCTGGCAGTGACCAGACGCGGGCATCATTGTCTCCAAGGGATATGGAGGCTGTGCTCGCAGTAGAGAGACAAGATGACCAAGTGATCCAGAACAACCTCACTGCACCTGTGGCTCACAACTACCGTGGGGTCCTCGAACTGTGGAAGTTCGTCGCTTTTGCAGAGACAAAAGACGAGCATGAAAAGGCTTGGGTGCGCCTATGTGACGAATTCAACGACCAGCAAGCCATCCTTATATACCTGTATAAGACATACTTGCCCATACGAGCGCAGTGGGCACAATGCTTCATCAAGGAGCATCGCAATTTTGGGATTCGGGTGACTTCTGGCACCGAGGCCAGCAACAATAATATCAAGAGTTACCTGCTCAACGGGATGAGCCATCTGTACTCGCTTGTTGAGGCTATTGAGGCTATGCTGAGCGACCAAGAACGAGACTTCATCGATGCCTGTTCCCAGGACGAAGTGCTGACTTCCCGTACGTATTCTGGCCCCGGTTCAGAGTATCTGGGAGAGCTCCGCACAGTGATGTCCGAGCCGGGACTCAAGCTTGTTGCCAAAGAACATCGGCGGGCTTTGAGATCGACACCAAGCAGGTCACGTCCTTGGCCAACGCCGATCGGGGATTGCAACGACGATTGTTCCGTCTCGTGGCAGCTGGGAATTCCTTGCTGCCACACAATTTACAACAAATTAGAAGCGGGCACGCCCTTGACTAAATGGGACGTTCACCCTCGGTGGCATCTCAGGGAACCAACCTCGCACAATCCCTACCGCCGGATACTCGACCCTAAGATCGCAGCATGTCTCCGAGGCCGGCCGAAGAATGCCACTCAGGCTGTCCCTGAGAGCATGAAAATTCGGCCAAGCCGTAATCGAGCAGCAGTGGACAAGATTGGGACAAGTAGGAAACCCGCTCGCAAATCAGCTGTCCTTGGGCCGGGCAAGCAGACAGGCATGCGACAAGCCGGCTGCAGGAGGCAACCTAACCTCACTGATTTCTCGCGCATCTGGGTCCTACTGCTTGATAAAAGGCATCATGGCCCGCACAAATCGTTTGTCGTGTTCTTCATCTCGCCGACACGACTCGTCTCTGTGACGAGGCTTCAGGCGACGCTATGGTTGCGTATAAAATTGTGTGGTCCCGAACTGGCATATGAACTGGACTCGAACCGTGGTGGTTGTTATGGTTCAGTTCTTAACGCTGTGGTAGAACGGGGCTCCACGTATCAATGCATGCATTAAAAAGGGGAATGACTATGCGGGCCGAACCACATTGCTACGGGGGCCGCCTTACGGGGGCCGTGTGGCTGATTCCCATCATCAGCCACAAACTGAGGACGTGATTTACTTGTGCCTAAAATGGGAATCACTGCATCAAAAGCTACGGTGAATATTACAGTCGCCAAAATCGACCCGCCTAGGATGGTTGAAATGCGTACGCAGTTCTGTGACGAGAACTAAGAAATGTCGAAGTCGAGCTAAAAGACGCGAGTGGCGGAATATTAATGCTCATTTCATTAGGGGTCATATTAAGATTAGATATTTGAGTATGCTTTTACCACATCCTGCAACACTTGGGATTTTACAGTAAAATTATTTTATTTTACTAAACCCGTACATTAATACATTCTTCGAAGTTTGCCTCGTCCCCGGATTGTACCGCGGCCGGATGAGATAAGATGCCAGGTCGCCCACGGGGGCCCGTCCGTCTGCGTTTCGCGGGAGACCCAGTCCCCCCTTCACTAGAGATGGTTTCCCATTCTCACGGCTGTCTCCGAATACTAGGCTGCGTTCTGCGGCCGGATTGTCGCAAGCCAACTTGCTTGCCAGGTCCAAGAGCAACTGCCTTGCTCGCGGACCTAATGCCAGCCACTGTCCAGGGCTCTTAATAGTGTAACCGGTTTCGCAGACTATTAGTCCGAACCGCGATTTGCACTATTAGTCCGCGGACTAATAGTGCGGTTTGAGTTTTTCGGTCAAACCGGCGGTTCGGTTTGAAGTTTCCGGACTAACGGTTACACTATTAGTCTCGGTCATAAAGTGGGGCCGGTGTACCGTCGCTGGCAAATATGATCAACGGGGTTTTCATCTCCAACCACTTTTAGACTGACGGTTTCAACTATCAACGATGATACCCATTTCAAAGAGACGTTTTAAGATCAATTAAAAACCAGACACAAGCCCGAAAGCAATGAGCGCGGAACATATCGAGTTTTCGAGTGCCTCAGCGGTTCACGAAGGCATCCGGGAAAAAAAAAGACAGTCTTTATTCACACGCACCCAAATCTCAATTCGCACGCACCCCCCCACATTCAGCCACAGCGCCTCCGAGATCGGAGCCCAATAAACCATTGGTGCGGATGTCTGACATTTCCAACTCCTTGGCGAGCAGGAGTCTAATTCGTTGCAACAGTAATGCTGTCGCCAACCGTATCTTTACCACCCTCGTTGGCAAGCCACGAGTCTGCTACTCCCAGATCTTGCGTCATTTCAGAAGAGTTACACCGTTCAGCTCGTTTGCTGCTGTCGTCCTGTGTCTTCGCCTGTCGGCGCGTAACTCGAGTGCTTCCTGACTCGACAACTTTACTCCGTTTCGGCCGACGTCGCGGTTTGTCTTGTGCGTCTGCTGCATCTTCTTCCTCCAGCGTTGCCCCCAGTTCGAATTGAGAGTAATTTCGACGCGCCGAGCGCTGGACGCCACTCCGTGTTGAGCCTTGAGGGGCTAGCTGCTTCTCTGGGATTGCGCGTTCGTTGCCAAATGGTTCGCCATTGCGTGGTCGACCCTTAGGTATCCCCATTGGAGGACGTCGTATTTGAAGGAGAGGATCATCAATGTCTCGTGATCGCTTGAGATGCCAGAATGGATCTAGGTCTTGCCTCTTGAGTGGTTCCTTTCGACGAGCTAGCTCCAAGAGCCTGTGAGCACAGGGTAGACCGTATTGAGCCCTCGTGGATCCTGAACATTGCGGCAGTGCCTTCTTAGAGACCCGGCTCGATTCCATAACTCGGTGCATCTCGTTTAGCTGGTCTAGCGCCCAACGAGTCACGTTTAGGGGGAGCTGGCCGAGCCATTCTCTAACTGGTTCCGAATAGTGGTATTAGCCTGTTGTATTTTATCTTTATACAGTTGACTCTTATCCGCCGAAAATCCTATTGTACAATTAGGGCTCAATTATAGAAGGATTACTGAACTGCTAGATTGGAATTTGTGGCAAGCATCTCCAACACAGGAGTTAAATGGATATATCTCCTTCGCTTCATAACTGGCGTTGACAAGTCGCAAGAATGCTGTCTGCGGGATCGTTGGCGAAGTCGGAGTTCTTGTGGCTATGCTGTGGCTGAATGTGGGGGGGTGCGTGCGAATTGAGATTTGGGTGCGTGTGAATAAAGACTGTCATACATAATGGTATGTGGAGGTGGATACCGTAACAATCGGTCGTGAGCGGATATGGTAGCAGAGAAGTTCTTCCTCGTCCTCGCGTTAGAAGAATATCGATAGCAAGGGCGTGTAGAACTCCGTAGGACGCAGCAGCGTTGCTTAAAGGTAAACGATGATCAATCTACTACGAGACTCGCAAAGGGGACAGGCTGGCCGCGGCAATCCGCGATACGGTTATGGAATCTTTCTTCCTGCCAGTGCTACAATTTCGAGCGTATAGGGTAGCTTCGTTCCCTGGACTATTAGTGCAAACCGCGGTTTGCGGTTCGGTCCGGTTTGAGAATCCCGATTAGACTATTAGTGCGGTTCGCGGATTGAGAAAAAACCGCTGGTCCGGTTTGCAATTTTGGACGAACCGTTAAGGCGGTTCGGGGCTTTTTTTTTTGAACTGTTTGCACTATTAAGAGCCCTGGCCGCGGAACCAGTCGTCTAGGAAGATTTGTGACTGCCGCAATTCCCAATAGGGCTCATCAACTCCGCGATTACCATGTGGTTTAGGAATGCTGCTGAGATAGTTCTCTGGCCATGTTGCAAACAGGTTGTATCCCTTTGAGTGCGGAGGGGGAGCAAGCAGGTCACTAACAGGGATGCTGGCCAATAATAACACTAGATGATCAGGGGTACATAATTCGACTAGCAAATTCGGCTAAGGGATTTCCCGGTGATCTGCCGGATCTGGTGATCTGCCGGATTTCGGCGAATTCGCACACTCAACATCAATCGACAATAGCTCAACAACCACGCTGCCGATTGACGAGTCCTTTG
The DNA here is from genome assembly GCA_000956045.1 of Hirsutella minnesotensis 3608. NCBI lineage: Eukaryota > Fungi > Ascomycota > Sordariomycetes > Hypocreales > Ophiocordycipitaceae > Hirsutella > Hirsutella minnesotensis. The sequence continues at coordinate 9,363 of KQ030672.1, forward strand.
ACTTCCTGAAATCATCAGAAGCATTGAAATTCGAGAATATATTTAGAGCCTTAATTTGGGAAACAATACGCTGCGATGCTGACATCAAAGCAAGTAACGATCAAAATAGGATGCCGACGGATTGTGTAAGTGATTTCGGCCACCACAGCAAAAACAGAATCTTATTTACTTTCTTCGTAAGCTTTAATCACGTGGGATTCCCCCTATTATATCTATAATGCAGAACTTGGCTCAGGATACTGCGAAAAATGGGGGTCGGAAGGGCGAGCTGGATAACTTCATTCTCCGCAACCATGGTGAGCCAGATTGAACATGATTCGACGCCATGGGCATCCCCTGAAACAAACCCAACAATGAATATAAATGTAACGTTTATTTTAAGCCCGAAGTTCAATGCGCGAGGCTCCCCTTTCACATCTGACAATGAGAGATCCGCACGAAAATTGAGAAATTCGACACCCAACCCTAAAACACGTATAACAAGGATGAAAAGGGATTTCTATTCCATACGATCATTCGAACGAACAGGGAATTTCCTCTTATTGTAAAAAAAAACAAGGCAAAATTGCTCGGCGTATTGCGAAATGGCAACCCATCCTCCATTACGTTCAAGGTGTGCGTCAGCCTAGAGATGGCATCGCTGCCCCCATTCCTCATCCACCAAGACAAGCCAGGACAAACCCTGGACTTTTGGTTCGTGAAACTTGAATCAAGTCGCCAATAAATATTTTTAACACGTCAGAAACGAGGTGGACGAATCACAATATTGGAAAGGAGCAGCTCATCGGTACGTTCGACCGGTTTACCAAGGCGAAAGCTCGAAACGGTCGTGCTTATCGCCTTTTGATTACCGATGGCCACTTAAAAATCTTAGTATGGACTTTATGGAGTGGTGTGACGGGCACCGGATGATCGTTGCGGTGTTTTCCCCTCATTCCACTCATCGGCTGCAACCCTTGATGTATCGTTATTCAGTCTCTCTCAACAGCGTATACACATGGTCTTATCCAGTATACAGATAAATAAAAAGGGTTCATTGAATTGTTGAAACTGAAGCTCTAGACTGTGTTTTGGAACGCATTTCAGGAAGTAGTCGACAAGTCCTCTGTCGATGCTGGCCGCAACAGCCGAAGGCTGAGCAGCACCATCGAAAGCCCTCAATATGAGTTTTAAGTGCTTTTTATGCGAGTTAAAGTCTGCAGAGAACACGTAGTCACAAGAACCAGCGCAGGCAGGGCGGTAAGGCTCCAAAAGATGATCTCTTCTGCTGTACAGATTCTAGTGCAGACGGATTGTTTAGCTCTGCAAAAGTGGTTCAAGGTCGCCAAAAAATGACAGTGAAAGGACCCCAACAGCAAGAGAAGGCTCTGAAGAAGGAGACCCGAAAGCTTCAGCGACAGCAGAAGGCGGCGGAGCAAAAGCTCTCGCTCTAGAGAAGAGGAAGCAATGAGAGGCGGAAATTGGGAGAAAACGACGGATGACGGAAGCCGTGAAGCAAAATAAGGAGATAAGTTGGCATTCTAAACAAGAGCTGAAGATTCTGAATATGGAAATGGCACAGAAAATGCAGAATGAGCCACGGGTGGCTTCTGAAGGTCGCGAGAGGTGTCAGGATGTTCACGCCGGAAAAATCGTCACTCTTCCATTCACACCAGAGCGGACCATGGCATCGCAGGCACCAAACCCACTAGATAATAACAAAAACGGCAGGTCAATGATAACTTCAACAGAAGTCCTATCAATCCGGCCGGGTACACATACAGTGGGGGGTGTAGCTACACTTAGCTACACTGCACTGGCGAAGGCCTTGCTGATGCTGCTCGGCCCTGACGACGTCTCTTACACGTAGCTACGTCGAGCCAGTGGTCAGCGCCCTAGACTTTTAAGCTAGGAATGTGAGCAGGGGCTTGTCCATCCTGTCCATTATGGACAGACGAGGAGAAGGCTCGCCAGCCGCGGCTCGCGCAAAGAGGCCTTTTGGAACGAAGTTGGCGACAGGAGGCAGGAGAAGTGACAGGAAGACAGGAAGACAGGAAGATGTTGGAAGAGACTAGTTGTCTCTGGATGGTTCTATGCTCATGAGTCATGGCATTTGTCAGCTTGTCTATATAGACATAGCCTTCCACTCCTTTCTGTAGCTAGAGAGAGCACATCAATAGATCATTCATTCACTCTTTCTAGTCCGCGTGTGCGGACAACAGAAGAAGAGTGAGGTCGAGATAACGGCGAGAGACGTGAAGCATTACCGTGAGTGAAATCGAGACAGAGCGTCAGAGAGGCGGGTCCTTGTGAGAAGGAGAACAAGAGGAGAAGGGAATGTCCTATTCGAGGCTTTCGCACTTATACGGCATTTACAGCAGAACCTCCCACACGCCCCGAACGGATGATGAAACATGTTCCTTGTCATGTTGTATTATTTCGTTCGTTGCTTTAGAGATTATTTTAGGGCGGACGTCGATCGCGGAGCGGTCGGGAAGAGGTCGACGCGGGAGGTCTGATAGAGCCAGAGGCGGATGTGTCTGGGTGATTGACTGCTAGACAGGACGCCGACAGTTTGTATAAGTCACGTCTCTCAAAACAGCAAGAACGAGATCTTGTTGCGTATATTCGCAAGCTTTTATCACGTGGGATACCGCCTACGCTGCCGATGATCAAAAGTTTCGCCCAGGATATCGCCAAAATTGAGGTCGGAAAGGACTGGCCGTACAGCTTCGTTCGACGCAACGGCGATGAGCTCGGTTGCACTTGGTTCAACGGATTTGATATCGCAAGAAAGAGAGCAGACAATGATTCTAGGTACAGAGCTTACTATGAGCTCGTAAGTAGGTGCCCAAAGCCATCCCTTCGCTGCTGATCGTGCAAGATTCGCGAGAAATCGAGAAATACAACATCCTGCCTTGCAACACGTATAATGTGGACAAAAAGGGCTTTCTCCTCGGCGTGATCAATCGTACCAAGAGAGTGTTCTCTGTTCGTGCCAAGAAACAAGGGAAATTGATCGGTGCTGCGCAGGATGGCTCCAGATCCTGGATCACGTTCCTGGCATGTGTCTGTCAAGACATGACCGCACTGCCCCCGTTTCTCATCTACCAGGCAAGCCAGGACAAGTTCAGGACTCTTGGTTGACGGAATTTGACCCGGAGCACCAAGCAGCGTTTTTTACAACCTCAGAAACAGGTTGGACGAACCATGAACTTGGGAAGGAATGGCTCATTGGTGTTTTCGACCGGTTCACTAAAGAAAAGGCGCGAAACGGCCGGGATTACCGCCTCCTGATTACCGACGGACACTCTAGTCACGTTAATATGGACTTTCTGGAGTGGTGTGACCAGCATCGGATAATCGTTGCTGTGTTTCCGCCGCATTCCACACACAGGCTGCAGCCCCTTGACGTGTCCCTTTTTGGCCCCCTTTCGACCGCATACACCAACCAGCTCATCCAGTGGACCGCAAAGACACAGGGACTCATTGGACTATCGAAACGCGGGTTCTGGGCGTTATTTTGGAACGTATTCGGGTCATCATTCTCGGCGGAGAACATTGCAAGTGGGTGGAAACGGACCAGACTCCTACCATTTGACCCCGATGTCGTTTTGTCACAGATCATGGAGAAAACAGAAGATGAATCTGAGTCTGGCGACAGCTCCGTAGACTCGCTCGCCCTTCAGCAGCCCACCGCTCGGGATTTGCGCCGACTTATCGACAAAGTAGTCGATAGATCCTCGAAAAATGCTGACCGAGACAGTCGGAAGCTCAAAAGTACCCTCGAAAGCCTCCAATCTCAGAACGAATTGCTTCTATGTGAGAACCAAGGACTGCGCGAGACTATCTTTCACGAAAAGCAGCGCAGAATGCGCGGTAAAACTCTGAAGGATTACCTTTTCGATCGTGTAGATCCTAACTCGGCTCAGGTATTCAGCCCTGCGAAAGTGGCCCAAGTGCGCTTGAAGAAGGCAGACTTGGAGACTCAAAAGCAAGAAGAGGCCTTGGAGAAAGGACGACAAAAGTTTGAGCAACAGCAAAAGGTGGCAAAGCTCAAAGCTCTCGCTCTGGAGAAGAGAAGGCAGCGAGAGGCAGAAACTGAGCGAAGGCGGCAGGCAAAGGAAGCTAGACAACAAGAGAGGGAGAAAAACCGGCAAATACGGAAAGTACTCAAGCGCAACAACCGGAAAACAATGTCGGAGATGGGACATAGACCGTATGTGGCTCCATAAACTCGCCAGAAGAGTCCGGGTGTTCGAGACGAAATTGTCGTCGCCGTTCCAGTCCCACCAGAACCGACGACAGCCCTGGGATACTCAAAGTCGCCAACTTGCCGGTTACATAAAGACCCAAAGCCGGTCTTGACCACTTTCTCAGTTCCCAAAAAGCCCTCATTGGCTGTCGAGAGCGATCGGGAGATGGTAGTCGCAAATTGCGACTAACAAACCGACCGACTCAGACGGGCCCCCCCGGTCGGTCGGTCTGGGTCAATCCCGAGCCTTGGTCAGTCGGTCTGGGGTTTGAGCACCGGTCGGTCTGGGTCTGAAGGTGGTCTGAAGGTGGTCTGATTACTTAATTTTCTCGCAGACGTCGCATTTTGATGTGCCTCCTTTCCGGAGGATTCTCCGCCCAAATTACACGTCAGATATGTTGCCACTTTGTGCTACTCTACCAGTCCTCTGGATAACCATTGCTTTTGAAGCTGATCTGCCTCCACAGTGTCTTCTGACAGATTGTTGCGCTCGTCTGTGATCAGTCTCTTGGTCTGGCTAAAGACTCTCTCACATTCAGCGCTCATGCCGGGAATCGAGAACAGGTCGAGCGCCATTCGATACAGCACTGGGTATTCAAGTTAATGCTGATGCCACCATTCGAGCGGATCGGCGACGTCGAGATCCTGTATATAAATTGGCCGAGTTTGAAACAAATCGAGCTCGGTCACGGTTCTGGCTCTTCTCCGCCGTACATTGAGAGAAGTGACTGACCTCTTGCCGAAAGAGCTGTAGTCATTGTCGGCACTGGCTTCCTCCCTATCGGATTCGTCGTCCAAAAGCCCTGCCTGGGCCTGTATCTCGATCTCTGCCTGCCGCCGATATTCCTCGAAAAGGTCACTTACCGCCCTTTTCATTTCGCTGTACCATTCCGGTTTGTCCATTGCCTCAGACCAGTGCCGCTCAAAGTAGTCGTATCCGTAGGAAGGGTGAAGCGCAAGCGCCGCACGGTACACAGGGGTCCGATCTGTCTTCACATAATAGTCCTCCAGTTTCGCCCAACCACAGTCGATTCCTGATTTGAAGTGAGAGGAATCCTCGTGTCGGGTCAACTCCGCAGCTTGCTTGAACTTGATGAAGAGATAGTCCATTGTCTTCAGCGTCTCCCACACGGCGCCATGGCCACCCTCTGCTCCGTCCTTGCTGGCGTTGCCTTCCATCGTCTGGGTCAAGATGTGAAAGGGTTTCAGGAAGTCAAAAAACGTTGCAACTCGACCCAGTCGGTAGCGTTCAGGAAGTCCTTGGAGATGTCACACATCATTTCTGGGCTTTTGCCAGCGCGACTGATAGAGCTCAATAGGGCTCCGAAGCTCAAGCGCTGCTGACGGTTAACGATGCCCAGGAGATGATTACAGCTTTAGACACCACGGAAACCTACCTCTTTTAATCATCATGTAAATGGAATTCCATCTCGTCTTACCGTCGCCATCGAGACTGAGATGAGAGCGATGAACGGACAAGAAACTTGGAGGTGCGCAGCAGTCGTGAGAGAGTCTCGGAATGGCGACCGAGTCAAGATTGTCTGCAGAGACGAAGCCGAGCTTCAGATGGTCAAAGAGGCTGCGCAGAAGACAGCCGTGGAAGGGTCACGAGTTATGCGAGACCAGCTGTATCCGGTCCGAGTCGACAACGCCAACCGCACAGCAGTCTTTGACGGGGAAGGCAACATTCTGCCTGGAGCGATTGAGGCCCTGAGCGCCGAAAACAGAGTGACCATTGGCAAGATTTCCTGGTTGAGCAAACGAGAGTCCGGCAAAGCGTACGGATCCATGGTGGTGTATGTCACCAAGAAAAGCGATGCAGAAAGGCTCCTGGAGGGCTACTACTTTGACCTAGCGGGAGAGTCTGCTACGACTTATGTGTTCGAGCCAAGAACGGGACCGATCCAATGCTTCAACTGCCAGGAGATCGGTCACAAAGCATATTCATGCAAGAAGCAGCGGACATGCGGCAAGTGCGCAAACGTTGGGCATCACCACAACGAGTGCACAGCAATTGAGCCAAAATGCGTCCCGTGTGGCGGACCGCACGAGTCGTTCAGCTGGAAGTGTAGGATGAGGAACCCGAACAGTGATGCTTGAGTCCCTCCGCATCCTACAGCTGAATGCGCACAAGAGTGATGTGGTGCAGCAAAGCCTGATGAACGACGCAGGCCTCAAGGACTTTGCTGTGCTAGCTCTTTCTGAGCCGTATGC